>JAYKKI010000013.1:7937500-8247500 GCA_039881145.1 Druceiella hillmani
AGACAATTTCCATTCACTCTCTCGAAAGAGTACAAGATAATTTCCATGAAGAACGAAGTCCGCTAAACGATGGCTACTTCTAAGCGGCCGGCCTAAGCAACACGTCGCCAGCCGACGACCGTCGGCATGCGTTATACTAAAGCTACCCCTGAGTGGCTAGATTAAATAGCACGCCGCCACTAGTTGACCGTCGGCGCATGTTCGATGGGATTAAAGAGCACGCCGCATCCAGTGCGAAAAGCATAGCCACGGAGCTCCGGAATGTCCATTACCCTCGGCGGTCGGCAGCGGAAAAGAACTTAACTCTAGACAAGCACTCGCCTTCAATCTAATCCATTTGCTTCCAATACTCTTAGTCTTGGAAGGATAATCTTGGTATATAATCCACGCTACTCTATGTTGATTGTAGTTTCGTCATTCTTAATAAAATCTATGATTCATTTATATTTGTCATTGATGGTACAGCGCTATGCAATGCACATTGATTTGCATCATTCTTGGAAATCACTGTTATTTATTAAATCCTTTAACTCCTCGTTTATAGTGATCTCTGCAGTTATTCATTCGTCGCGTATAATCATGTGTTTCCCCAATCGTGACAAACAAATTCCAGAGATATACAACCTTTTATGTGTTCTGCAGATACATTCCCGATTTTACGAAGGATTGGCTTATTGTTTTTAATAATATGAAACTTAAATTTACCGATTTATTTATAAATGTATTCCTCATAGACATGACAATTAAATAACAAGTTTTTTTTTAAATTTCCTCGCCATTCTTGAAGATCCCATATAACATAGAAACTTAAAATTTGGCACAGCGATAAAGTATATTAACCTGTATATATCCAATAGTTAACCCTCAAAAACCTTCATATATAAAAATTTTAAAGGGGCTGCCCCCTCTAAAATTTTTTAATTTGAAATTATTTTATTTTTTTTTAATTAACGTATGCGGTATCCGCTGAAAAAAAAGTATAAAGTTATTAAGGTCCTAAAATTCTTAGTTTTTAAATTTTATATAAAGTAATTCTGTATATACCCCAACTTATTTTCTCCGAACTATCAACGTCAAAATAAAAAAAAAAACTTTACTAGAAGTTTACCGGACTAATGATTATTCAACTCATGGTCTTTTGAGAACATGTTGAAAAATAATATTATGTTTGTATCGTCCCATATCTGTAAAGTGAAGGGAATTTTTTTTTGACTATCCCGTTGGGTGGAATGTCCCATTGACTATTTTCCATTTGTTCCATTACTATTTTCCAGAAGTTCTGTTTGCGTAATGTGTCTTTCGCCCACCGTCTAATTTTTTAATTATGGATTTGCAAAATACAAACATATTCTAGGTGTCAACATTAGTATTACTTTTTCACAGCGGTTTCTGGAATGTTGTAGAAACTTTTTGACACCTCCGGTAGGGTATAATAGAGTGCGGCGTTCGATCTTTGATTCAGTTAGTTACTGAGATTTGGCGAGTAAAGAACAAATAAAAGTATGACAATTTCACGAAGAGAACTTGAAAGATTTTTTTGTTTCGTGAATTCCATTTACGGCGAAGAGAGCGCGAAGCAGTATGCAATATATGCACAACGTTGGGTGTGTACTCTATCATGATAGCAAAGTATTTATTGCAAATATGCAAAGAAGGAAATTATAATCTCTGCGATATTCCTAATCCAGAACGACCTTCCACATTGAAATTAAAATAAATTTAAAAGCCTTTCTGAAACTGGTCAGGTTTTATATTGAAATAGAAAACAACTTCATACTTTTGGGAATAATTGGAAATATTCTGTTGTTTATAAATGTACCCCTGAACTAACGCTGGTGACCAGAGATGGCGGATTTATTAATTGGCAACCTAATATTAGTTGTAACGATTGTGGTCACAGTAAAAAATATATATTCCCAAGACTTTTAAATGGCAACTCCGATATTTTAATGTCATTTTACGCCTGTCATACATTTAGAGGTCGTTTAGTATTGAAATGTCACAGTGAATTACCAGTAAGTTAAATTATATAACTTACAAAAGATTATATCACTAACAGCTGCATTTTAAACTAGTTGTTACCCGCGGCTTTGCACGCAGCAAACCAAATTTCATTTTCATATTTTATTTTGCTTAAAGAAGAAAAATATGCTAGCGTTCTATATACTCGTGCATTTAGGTGCTTGTATTCCTATCAAATTATTCACAAATACTGAAATAATATTTTTCACCATAAACGTATCTGCATATCACAGACATAAATATCATGAATTTCTGAAAAAATATTTTGTTTTTTTTTAATCCTATTTTTTAATATTTTTTTCTTTCAAAAAGGTCTCGTAGATTATTAATGAATTACTTAAAAAAAATTGTTGAAGGGCGACGATTGATGCAACAGTTAAAATTGCCATATTTGACCCTATTTTGTAACTAAATCTATTTTGATAACCTTGACTCAAGTTTTTTTATTAATACCAATTTATTAATAAAATAAACTAAGATTGCATTTAACTACAATTCTCTGTCTTCTACGATAAATTAATTGTAAATAAGTAAACAGTGTATTTACATACGTTATTTAAATTAAAACATCTTTATCTATTGTAGTAAAGTGTTTGACTTATGTATTCACGCATTTTTAGCCACAACGGAACGGAGGAGGTGTATGCGTTTAGGATGAGAGGTTGTTAGTTTGTTTTTGTGTGCAACCCGATATTCCCATTTATCTCCCAATCGGTTTGACCGATATGCGTTTAGGATGAGTGATTGTTTGTTTGTTTGTTTGTGTGTACAATCCAATGGTCCCATTTATCTCCCAAACGGTTTGACCGATTAAATTCGGTTTTCTGCAAAATGTTTGGGACTCATCGGCGATGGCTCTTAGATAGGTGTTACGGTGATTACTTACCAGGGGGCGCCGCAATAAACATTTTGTTGCAAACAAATGTTATTATTTAACTCTAAAATGGTTGACCGATGTAGACATGGTTTTCTGCAAAATATTTGGGACTAATTGGCGATGGTTCTTAGATAGGTGTTACGGTGATTACTTACCAGGGGGCGCCGCAATAAACATTTTGTTGCAAATAAATGTTACTATTTAACTCTAAAATGGTTTGACCGATTTAGACACGGTTTTCTGCAAAATATTTGGCACTAATCGGCGATGGCTCTTAGATAGGTGTTACGGTGATTACTTACCAGGGGGCGCCGCAATAAACACTTTGTTACAAACAAATGTTACTATTTAACTCTAAAATGGTTAGACCGATGTAGAAACGGTTTTCTGCAAAATATTTGGGACTAATCGGCGATGGCTCTTAGATAGGTGTTATGGTTTTAGCTCACCAGGGGGCGCTGCAACATTTTGTTGCAAACGAATATTCCCATTTATCACCAAAAAGTATAAAATTTCATTTCCGTTTCCAGTATCAATTACATTGTAACAGCATAGAAAAACTATTTGCGTATCTAAGAGGATTTCAATAAGTCACAACTGATAAAACAGCAACATTTTAGGCATAGATTTTCTTGGGTTTGTAATTATATCAATAGGTTCTTAATTTCTTTTAGTCGGGGGTTTTCAAAAAAGAATATTTAATCGTTTTTTAATTACAACGACTACATCCGTTGTGGGTTTTTCCAAAATTTTTTTAATGTTGCTTTTTATGGTACGGAACTCTCGTATCGCTAGTCCGACTCTTACTTGGCCAATTTTATTGTTATCGTTGACAATATGTTTTGTTGATATAATCATATTATTTTGGTACTTCTATTTGAGCTAAGAACATTAAACATAGCAATTGAATTGTAGAAGAAAACTGGAAGGAATCTGGGAATGATTTATATATTACCAGTTCTAATTACCACAAAAATTGGATCGGGTGAAAATAGCAACATTTTTTTTAACGACCTGTGGCTGATAGATTGTTATCGGAATCTGTCAGGTCCCCCTTCGCCTGGTTGATGACGGAGACCTTAAAAACTCTTTTTCGATTGAATAGTCTAGACAATAAACCTCAACAGAATTCATCAAGGCACAGTGGGCGTTGTAAACTATTTTGGCTGATAGAATAATTTGTGTTTCATTGTCTGTTGTTTGCGCGTCCTTTTGTGGCAGCCTGTGCACATTTCGTGATGGGCTGTGTGGTTATTGTACTTTGAGTTAACGTCGCCTTTATAAAAAAAATCTACGTACGAATGTGTAGCTGTAACTCGGGGTTAACCTATACTCTTTCGAAACATCGATTTATTTAAAAGTTACTTTCTTTTGGCTCTAAGAATGTTGGTAAACTATTTATTGCTTTTCATCTAGACACAAAATAAAATAGTTACAAAGGTCTTATCGTTCAGATACATTGAAAATAATTTGGAAAAAACTGCCCAAGTGCGAGATGGACTCGTGATATCGGACGCGAGGATCGGAATGATTCTGTCGGATTTGCGAACTTGTTAGTTGGGTTTTCTCAGACACTGAAAAACGAAGTTATTGCTGTGGTCGGTGCCGAAAAAATCCCCTATCTCAAAAGTTACACAACATATCTCACTCGAACCAATTTTCGTTGAAAGTTTAAGTTCTACTATTTTTATTTTTTTTTTAATAATTTTTTTGATAATTTTACACACGTTAGTTGAAAAGTTAGAAGGGGGAACGCGGCTTTTAAAACTTTAAAAGCTCATATCTCACCAATTATTGACTTAAATGAAAAAGTTATTCTGTAAACTCTATATTATTTTTAAGACTTATCAAACGATGCCTCAGACACCCATGTGCACTGGATTTTTTTCATCCCTCAATTACATATATGGATGCCATCCATAATATTATTTTATTCCGTAATTCCACTGTTTCATTGTATAGCGGTTCATAGAAGATACGTACCATCGAAATTTCATCTATATAGTACCAACAGTCCTCGAGTAAAACGGCTGTGACATACGGACAGACGAACGGGACAAAATTATAAGGGCTCTGTTTTTGCCATTTGGCTACGGAACCCTAAAACGGGGTAGTCTGTGTCGTCTACGCGGTCGCGGATGTTTTTAGGCCATTTTACAATGTGGTGTGTTTTACTTTGTCACTTACAGTTAACTTAATACTGACAATTGAACTTATCCTAGTTTATCATTAAAGCACACGAATTAATATAGAACGGTAAAATGGAAAATAAGATAAAGATATATGAAAGGTTTTCTGCAGTTATTTTGACGTGAATACGTCTTTAAATTTGCTACCATACGGGGGCAATCCAAAAAACCTAATGATAACAAAATCGGAGGTTACAGTTTGGCGTTGCAGTTTCGAATCTATCCTCTACATCAAAAATTATATCACTGGATAGCTAAAGAATTCATTACGATAAGCGAGAACAGTGACGCATCGCGCGCCATTGAGGGGGAAGCGCCGCCATTTTGAGGTTATTTTGCTGCGTATCGAGATTTGCAATTAGTATAACTTTTGATTCGGAAAAGCTGCGATGTTCGTTTAAGTTTTAATCGTCAGCTGTCGTCAAAATCTATCGATTGTATATAAAACATTAGTTTAAAGTAGTGACAGTGAATATAATAAGGTGTTAGAATAAAAAAATATTATCAAAAATATGTAATGTCGGCCTATACTCTATTGTAACACGATAATTATTTGTTTCCTTGCTTTTATCGTAAATACATAAATTAAAATATTTTATTTAAAAAATCTAACCCGTTACATAGACGTATTCACGTACAACACACGGCCCTGTCCATGACACAGCCACACCCAATTTTTTTATGCTATTTTTTCGCCATATTTGCTGTTTAAGGATAAAAATACATTTGTAGCATTTAATTGAATCCTTCAATAAGGGAATGACGTACATTTATAATTTAACAGAAACAATCGATGTTGCCATTTTGGGTCTATTTCAAGTGAGGAAGCTGCTCGTTAGGGCTAGTACAGAATATATGAAAATATAATATATCCTTAATTTTTTTTATAAAAAGGAAGTAATGGGAGCAGGAAATTAATTTTGAACGTGGTAGATTGTTAGTTGGAGACTTCCAGCCTCTATTTATAGGATATCTAGTTTTGGGCTGGGGCTTCGCTCGCGTGATAAAGGGAAAAACTGGTGGTGTAATATAAAAATTATTTGTTTGATTAAGACGTTTTTATCCATATACTATACACGACGTCCGAGAATAAATGTCAGACAAAGAAAGACGATATTCGTTGGCTATAAAGGAATAAATTGTCGTTGAAATAAACCGTAAAATACGTCCTTTTTCTAATTGAGTGCAAACAAAATATTACACATAACTCTTATTAACCCACCTAATACCGCTAACGCTCGCACACAAACTCACGCTAGCTGTACGCAACCACTACATTAATCCGACCGGTGCTGTTTCACGTGCACAAGTATCGTATGTATGAAAAAAATGACAAATAATTATGAACGACGAACGACGATGAAATATATTTGACGAAAATCAAATATATTTCAGTCAACGAATAACGTCTTTCTTTGTTCGACATTTATTCCTGGACACCGTGTATAAATATCATCATCATCATCATATATATTAATACGCTAAGGTTAAGATGTTACTCTCCCTTTTTAGAAAAAACCTCACAACTAATCCACATAAATTATATATCATTTTATAGATAATTGCTTGCTCTACCGGCATCCACAACTAAAAAATTTATTATTGCTATTGTTTTTGCAAATTAATTAATTATTAAAATTATATACACAAAACAGCAATGCTGCCATCTAACGGCTCAACGTCAATATGATTGACGGTCGGTAAAATTTTTGTTTAATTTCAAATCCACTCACGTATAAATAAAGTGGCGCTTTAGCTCAATGCTTTTGATACTTGCGCCTCTATATGTCAATTTTAGTAAAATATTTGTTTGATCTGTCATCTGAGCTTCATAATGGAATAAAAACGTAATAAGCAGTGTGCAAAATTAGAAATGAATTGAATACCTGCAATCAATTTTGATTTATTAAATTGAGTTGAATAATTTATAATGCGAAGACTTCGCACGGGTCACGCTAGTATACTTATGTTTACGATAAAAAATATAATTTTTTCCGTTATACATTTACCATATGTTTATCTTCATGATACAAGTTGCATCTATGCAAAATTTCACGAATATCGGTCGAGTAGTTGAGGTGTCAACGAGAAAAACAAACAAACTTACTTTAGCATTTATAATATTAGTTAGGACTATTTTATTACACATATTACATCCCATTCTTAAAAATTTTATTATTTTTCTCAAATACGATCATGTTTATATAAACCTTAAATATGTTCCACGACTTTCATGTTGGCAGCTCTTCAAATGTACTATTTTTTGTCCTAAAGTGACAACACTATTTTCACTTTTTGTAAAATATGATTCCTAAATAAACCCTTGCTATCAGAAAAAAGGAAACAGATGCATAGATTTTGAAGACCATATATTTTTTTTAACTGTCTTCAGTAAGATTTGGATAGCATACGTCTCCATTGTCAATCAAAGGCAGAAAAAGTATTTAACAGAGGTTGACTTGGGTTACAACAGCTTGACAGTTTTCAGAAGATGCTTAAGGGATCAGGCATCTTCAAAACTGCATTCTACATTCTGCTGTAGGTAGTACGACCAGCATCATATAATTGAAGTCGCAAGGTAAGATTTTGATCGACCAATAAACCCAAGGCTTTAGCAATTGATTGACGTGCTATGCAAAGTTAGTTGCGGTTAATTTTAAAACGCAATCGTTGGCTGCAAATGCAGTAGGTTGGTACTTAATTTGGTCAGCTGAGAGACCGGTTTCTGTTAGTTAGGTCGTTGACCTGAATTTTTTTCTAAATATATTTATTAGTAAGATTTGACATAAATCTTTCATTTAAATATGCAATTTAAATCTTGCGTTGTTATCCGTTAGTTAATAATGTAATTGTTAGCGCCACAATTGTTATTGTTAACGCCTCTGTAATGGACTTAGTAATTTGCAAAATTATAAGCTTTAACCTGGGATGTTGCATAAGAAACGAAATTATTTCCATCAAGCAAAAGCTGGTTGAAATATTACCTTGTTTTCACGATTGAACAAATTATCTATGGTCACTGCGACGTAACTGAAAGTGTATTGAAGATGTTGACCCGTTTCATGCCGACCACGAGTTGGTGTCATCTTTGGTACCTGCAGAATGACCGAGTGATGATTGCAGAATGCGACGGCGCTATACCCGGGTGCATAGCGCCGTCTCGCTCGCACGTCGGATGTTTGCTCGGGGATAGATAGCGCGTAACAGCGATACGTATGCCAGTGAACAATTAGTGTTGCGATGCGTTTGTTTATAATCGGCAGTATTCGATATCGACGTTTATGTCTTCGCGTGGCGCGATGTATTGTCGAATGTGATATCATTTTCAGCAAAGCTGCGTTTTATTACTGTTTTTTTTCGATGGGAATAAAAAAATATTTACGCGCGTAAATAATGTAATATGAAAAAAAATGTTGCATAGCGGGTAGATAAACCATTCGGAAAGTTTGAAAAGGTTTTAGCATTTTATTAAAGAATAAATTAGTTTTTAAGGCACATTTACTTAAGTCATTTTAAAATTATAGTTATATATTTAACTTGAAATAAAGACAAAAAAATATAAGTTATCACGTGTTATATTTTTGTAAAAGGGCATTAAATATAATGCAAAATATAACTTTAATTATAAAAAGTAAATTATTTCTCACGTTCAAACATGGTACGTACCACTTTTCTGTAAGTGCCCTTTCAGTGTATAAGCTACCATAGTTTGAATCAAACTTCATATTTACCGGAAGAATAATTCTGAAGATAAATGGGAACATATTTATGATACAAATTATAACAATAATTTTCTGTATGTTTTCAAAATTCATCCCACATTTGCAAGAATCTGTAAACATTGTAAGAAATAGGGAAATTAGTAGCCATTAAATAATTTTAACTATACGCCAATACTGATTTTCAAAATGGCGGACAGCCCAATATCGTACAGAGCCGAGTATTGCTGGGATTGACCATGGTAGCTGTTTGGTCATAGTAGCCATGTGGCTTTAGAGGTCTCATATCTAAGAAAATATAAGATTTAAATAGAATAGCATATCCTTAAAAGTTATTTTATTGAAGGGAATTATGACTTATTTTGTCTGCAAAATCACATCCAGTTTATAAAGGTAACACCCATGTAAGAAATTTGGTTATTTAATGTTCTCAAAATATTATTCATTTCAGTCATGTCAAAATTTTATTGGATTTTTGGAAGTTGAATTTTTGGATGTTTATTTTGGCGAAACAGCCAATTAATTAAGAATTAGCTGTGTAGTATAAGCAGTTCTGTACAATTGTTGTTAGCTACGAAAATGAGGCTATTGTATATTTTTGTGTGCATCTCTTGGTTATTAGTTACAAGGCGCTTATTTTAATACGCTTATTATATATATGTTATATATAATAAGCGGGTATTTAAAAAAAATCTTAAAATATATCGTGCACTACCACGATATATTAAATCGGTACAATTTTTCCGAATTCAGTTAGGCATAGTTACTTTCATTATTTAAAGAAAAGGGGTTGAAAGAGCATTTTATTTTCTAGCTCATTCAGTAACTTAGATTTTTTTGTATCATCTAAATTTTTAATGTTAAAGTTATATATATATATATATATATATGTGTGTGTGTATATATATATATATATATATATATATTCTTTTTTTTTGTTTTAAATCGTCTCATTAAAACGCTTCGTTAATATTTCACGATTTTCGAAAGTCTACGCATTTTTATTTTGAGAAAATAATTTCCGATAAATCAATCGAACAGAGGAAAGGTCAGGCACTCGCTCTTCGACGACGTTTTCGGTTTTTTGACGCGTTCGTATAAAAAGTTTATCGCCATCGATCGACAAGCCGTTTCGTATCGAGCCGCAAACATCGCTAGCACTATTTACACGACGGTAGGTGGATACGATTACAGACATGTAGCGATTGCGGTCGACAGTCGATAATTGGTCGCCGAGCGCTCTCCGCGACGCCACCTCGATACGCGACGCCGCTCGACCGGCATCGATTTATCGAACCCGAAAACGCTCTCGTTATTACACTATTGCACCATCGGTGACGGCCCATTGTCAGTTTCATAAATATTCAATAAGTCAACTTTCGTCCGGTGCCTTTTACTTGTCGAGTTTTGTGACACATTGTGAGTGGTAAAATAGTGGTAAAGTTTGTCGATATCTACGCCTCGTCGCAGTGTTGTTATGATTAATTCATGAGTGCTTGTTTTGAAATTGCGGCCGCTCATGTGCAAGATTGCAGTGTTAATAATAATATTAATAATAATAATTTCGATGTGCGTTTGTTTGATTTAAATAAACAATGGAAACGTCCGTGTTCGGAGTGGGATAATGTCCGGTTTGTGATATTAATTTTTGGCGATCGATTCGTCGCATCGATAAAATTTATATTCTTCGTATTCGTCTTGTTTAATACGAAGCGGGTGTTATCGATTTGATTTGTCACGTTCATTTAAATTGTATAGACATGAGTAATGTTTAGAAGAATCGGTTATCACAAAAATTGATTAATGAAACTATATTTTTAGCTAATTTAATCGATGGGGTCCGAATGGGAAATAAACAAATGCCGCTTGTGTTTGTTCCCTAATACCTTATTCGAAAGACAATTTTTCGTTGTTTTTCTTTGTTTAATTGAAAGAAAAATTGTACTAAACATTATTTTGGGTATGGCTTATTGTTTTAATGAAATACCTTAATAATAATGTAATAACCTTTTTTTTATAATTTTTCGGCTTAATTGTCGAACTGAACACTAAATATGAAAATATAAACACGAATTCATCGACTAAATTAAACAAAAAAAAGCATTCGTAAAAACATTTTGAAATATGACGTTTGGCAGTCGTCAGTCACTAGTAAAATCATTGTTTGAATCGATTTTATGTTAATAACAATCACGAGTTACAATTGTTTGTTCAATGCGTTATTTTTTTATATACGTAAATTCATTAAAAAAATCAAAACAAGTGAAAATTTTCTCTCTAGAAAAACAGTATTTTACCTTCCATTCTTTTCTTTGGGTTTTCCTTTTTTTGCAATTTTAATTTTGAGATACTCAAAGATATAAGGTTAGATTGTTTAGAGATCATCTACAATATGGTTCTTGACGTAGTTAAATAATAAATTAAAAAATACACGCAACGTGGTTGTCCTAAAAGGGTCAAAATATGTTTTTCCTCAAATCATCTTAAGTGGAATGCCCTTAAGGAGATTAGCAAATAGTCTTATATTAAAATTCGTCATTATAAACCATAAAGTCGGTTTATAAGTCATAATAAAATGTGACCTTCTATAGGTAGTCACGTAGGAAGTGGTGAACGCCTTTGTTGGAGTTCTTCATTTTTTTCTCGTCTGGTTGGAAGAAGCATCGTGAAAACAGGAATTTGTTAATTATTTTATGTATCAGTATAATTTATACTTAACGTTAAACTGTTATGTCGTTAAGTATGCTGTTTTAGGATTTCTAAAAAAATTTGTTTCAAAGACTCAAAATGAAACAAATGGAATAGGATTACTCACGCGTCGGCCCGTCCTCTGTTACAGCGGTTTTTTTCTTTTAACATTTCGTAAATATAAAAAAATTGCCTTCGAATATATAAAAAAGGATAATTGAATGGGTAAGTTCAGTTATTAGGATTGCAAAAGTATTTTTTATCAGAGTTTTATGTAAGATATTTCTAGAAATATTGCAAAAATATTCACTGAAACAACCCGTCTCTAAAATAGAGATACTATAAGTTTACTATAGAACTGTAAGAAGTAGTCTAGATCGCATAGTTTTTTTTTTATAAATTTATGCCACGCCTGGGAAAAGTTTACTAGGCAATATATTTACATGGTCAAAATAATTGTGATATTTACGAATAGTTTAAAATGTGCTTGAGTTCCGAGAAATGCCGAGAAAAACATGGTTATTAGAAGTTTACCAGAGAACTAGTATTCTAAATCTCATAGTTTTTTTTTAGAAATTTATGCCACGCTGGGAAAGGTTTACTAGGCAATATATTTACATGGTAAAAATAATGGTGATATTTACGAATAGTTTAAATTGTGCTCGAGTTCCGAGAAATGCCGAGAAAAACATGGTTATTAGAAGTTTACCAGAGAACTAGTATTCTAGATCGCATAGTTTTTTTTTTAGAAATTTATGCCGTTTTTACGCCTGGGAAAGGTTTGCTAGGCAATATATTTACATGGTAAAAATAATATTGATATTTACGAATAGTTTAAACTGTGCTCGAGTTCCTTTGGGTTCTACCCTTGTTTGAATTTTGTTTATCTTTGGATGAATTCATTTATCATTATCTTTGGATGAATTACTTGCACTTTTTGGATGAATTCATAGCGAATTGATGCAATATTATGGTATTTGAATATTATAAATACATGTGCCTAATCATTCTTTTGAATTAAAATAATATTTTACCTTCCACGTATTATGAGACCGATGTGAACAATGCGGTACGAAAATGTAAGCATTTATCGTTTATTTTGTTTTTCATTTCTTCACACTAGGTATTAGGTGTTTTTATAAACCTTCTTTACATCTTTTAGCCTAATAAAGTAAATATTTTGATACATTTCTTTCCGATAGCGGAGTTCGTATTTATTTTATAAATCCGTTGCAGCAGGCGATATTAGAACTTTCATGAACGTTTCAATGCGTTAAATGTTACTGTCTTTCAAAAGTCACAACTGCCGAAAATTTTGATACATTTCTTTCGGATGGCAAAGTTCATATTTATTGTATTATATTCTTTCGGATAGAGAAGTTAATATATATTGCAGCAAGCGATATTAGAACTTCCATGAATCTTTCAATGTGTTAAATGTTACTAGGTTTCAAAAGCTACAACAGTCGAATATTTTGATAATTTCTTTCGGATAGCGGAGTTCATATTTATTTTACAAATCTACTGCAGCAGACGATATTAGAACTTCCATTAATGCTTCAATGAGTAAAATCTTACTGGCTAAGAAAAGCACAACTGCCGAATATTTTGATACATTTCTTTCGGGTAGCGGAGTTCATATTTACTTTACAAATTTCCTGCATCAAACGATATCAGAACTTCCCTGCGTGTTTCAAAGCATTAAATATTACTGGCTTTTAAAAGTCACAACTGCCGAATATTTTGATACATTTCTTTCAGGTACCGGAATTGCAGCAAGCGATATCAGAATTTTCATGAACGTTTCAATGCGTTAAATGTTACTGTCTTTCAAAAATCACAACTGCCGAATATTTTGATACATTTCTTTCGGGTAGCGGAGTTCATATTTATTTTATAAATCTGCTGCAGCAAGCGATATCAGAACTTTCATGAACGTTTCATTGCGTTAAATGTTACTGTCTTTCAAAAGTCACAGCTGCCGGACATTTTGATACATTTCTTTCGGGTAGCGGAGTACATATTATTTTATAAATCTGCTGCAGCAAGCGATATCAGAACTTTCATGAACGTTGCATTGCGTTAAATGTTACTGTCTTTCAAAAGTCACAGCTGCCGAACATATTGATACATTTCTTTCGTGTAGCGGAGTTCATATTTATTTTATAAATCGGTTGCAGCAAGCGATATCAGAACTTGCATGAACGTTTCAATGCTTTAAAGGTTACTAGTTTTGAAAAGTCAGAACTGCCTAAGCTATAGGGGCTGATATTAATTGAACACTATATATACCCCGAACTGAAACTTTCGGTTTTATAAACCGGAAAATGCTTTATCGTCTATTACGATTTTCATACGACGTAAGAGCGGTAAATGTATGTTGGGTGACGAATCTTTTACTCGAACTTGAACTCATCAACCCATTTACTGCTAAATATAAGAAGTAATATTGGTTTAAAGTCTCATTTAATTAAGTTAATCTAGTCGGAAGCGGACGCTACCGCAACCCTGTAGATATTTGGGGTGCTTTTCTCCCTGAGTGCGCAGGAGGGTTGTTTTTAATTTCTCCGTTTGCTCGATGCTGACAACTTGTTACTATCACGAATTTTGTAATGCCAACTAAGCTAAACTAATGTGCAAATATTTCAACATTAATATTTTGATTGTGAGAGTATAAGTCCATATAATTCTTGGAGCAAGTCCTCTGTTTTCCCTTTTTAGGGATCCATACCTCAAACGTAATAATCCCTCATGTTTCTATCAGTCCGTCTGTAATAGTCGATTTTCCCTGAAATATGCACGTAGTAAACATTGCATATTTAAAACGATACTCTAAAAATAACCGAAAATAGAACATCCCCACTCACCCATTTCCACAACTACTGAATCAAAAACCATGGAAAACCAGTTTTCGTAAAATGTTACTAGAATATTACAGGAAAACTCTCGCGATTATCTCAGATCTTATAATTTTTTAAATAAGCACCATATTTTACGCACGTGGAAGACATATTGGGTAATATATTTAAGTTGTGAAAAACTAATAGTTGTAAATAGTCTAATAGAAATACTATGTACATTTAAATGTTTATAAGTACTTGAATATCTGTGGAACCTACGTAGTCGAGTTCGACGTTACTTGACAGTTTTTTTTAAATAAAAATTCGCCCATAAATAAAGCATTTATCAGTTAGAAATGCAGCTCATGATTAATTTAGTAAAGAAGTGGTTTAAAAGGTGCTTTGACTATTGATTGTCAAATATCAAATTTCAAATGCCTAGTTATCAAATATCAAATTTCAAACGCCTTTTTACGCAATTTTACAAGTGTTTAGTGACAAAAAATGCGAATTAAGTCGAAGAAACTGTAATAAATGTTTGGTTGCAAAAATATAATTATAAACGTTTAATGGTAATGGACGTAGTATTTCTGGTAAACTTTTCACAAAATTTTATTTTTTTAGAAAATATACTATACTATATCTTCTACTGGCGCATATTTCAAAATAATGTAAAATTCCACATAGAATTAGAAATAATATGGTAGTTGACTCATTCTAAATTTTGATATTTTTCGTACAAAATTGTGAAATATAAGTTAATTAAAAACCAGTTTTGAAAAAAAATTCAAAAATTGATTGGAAAATAAGTCATTTATAGGCTTCTAAATTTAAAGATACGGATAGAGTTGAGTATATCCCTGTCTCTTTTCCTCTTGTGGAATATAATGTGTAATATTAAAAATGACCTCACAACACAGTATTGCCGTCCGTCTCTTAAGGTTAAATTTAAACTTTTATAACTCGGTCAATTTTTAAGATTATTTAAAAAAATTTTCACTCTTCATCAGCTTGTACCTTGAAATTATGATTAATGAAATAAAAAAAATTAGTCAAATACCCAATTGACTTTGAAGTTTTCACCTTACTTGTGCTATGAGTTCCCATTACGCTGATTTCAAGATTGCAGGATGACCGAAGATACCATATAGATTTTGACAATCGATGAGGAAGGCCATAGTATAAATGAAGAGACATTGCCTATTATATCTTTCACAAGAGCGTAGTTAAAAAAAATATTTAATTCCACATAGAATCAGAAATTATTATCTTTGGATTCTTTCCTTTACTTGTGCTTCCCGTTATGCCGAGTTTCCAGATCGGTTTCCGGTCGACCGGAAATACCCTATAGGTTTTGATGAAAGAAAAAACACGTTTTAAAGGACTGTATCTTTTTGTTGCGTAAACCAAAAAACCTGCAATTTTACAGCAATGTAAGACTATAGGCATTAGCATACAATATTAATTTCAACTTGACATCTCTAAACCGTTTCTGAGAAAAAGGCTTTGGCAGACGGACGAACAGATAACCAAGTTATACTATAAATTTCCGTTTTTTTTTACATTTTTACGTGTTCGACGTTTGGAGTGTTAGTTGTGTTGTTATAGGTATTTGGATAGAATAAATATTTTATGTAGGATTGTCGTATATGGATATTCCCTATAAGGATGTTACCATATATGTGGACTGTTTTTTTATGGATTTAGAAGGTCAGCTATAAATTAATAGTCTATGTGTTCAACATTTGTTAATATCGGATGATTTTGTAGTAAATAATATTTGCCACTGTGCTTGTCTGTAGGTTTGCACGAATGTACTAATCTCGATAACTATGGGATATTTTATAAGGTTCTGTACCTCAAAAGGAAATAATCCCTGCCGGTCTATCCGTCGCATCCATTTTTCTTAGAAATCTTTTAACGTAGAAGCTGGAAATTTGACACAGGTGACACTCAAAACTTTTTATATGAAAATGTTGGAATGGGGAAGTTAATTATTTTAAAAACGTATTTTTTATATATATGTGGTTCGAAAAGGCTCCCCATTATATTTTTTTTCATAATTTTAAATAGTACTAGCTGTTTCCGCGACTTCGTTCACGTGGAAATCGGAATAAGAGAAGTTATTAGAGTTTTTTTATTTTTTTTTTCAGTAATCCATAGCATAGTTTACTAAAACGCTAAGAGATGGCGTTGGCAGTACCATATTGTAATATATCTATAATTATATAATTTACTAAAAACGCTAATAGATAGCGTTTGCAGTACAAATATAGTAACATTCACTAAGTCAGTTTTTTAAATGTGTAATATCCAGATAAAATGTATCCTATATGTTGCTGGAGAGTACAAACTATTATCATACCGAATTTCATCAAAATTCGATTGCAATTTAGATTCCGCGTGATTGAAGAACAAATTAACAGACAGACAAAACTTAAAAACAGGTTTTTGGCTTCTATTTTCATTCTATGTGCCAAATAAAACACCCTTTTAAAAATATTTTCCATTTACAGAATTCACTCTGTTACAGTTGTATTATGTGGTATAGATGTGTTAAGATATCGCTCCCATTTCGAGACTACTTAGCTAAAATTGTAAAAAAATCTGAGTTTTTAGAAATTTACTTAAGGTTTATAAGAAAATTAAATTGTAGTCCTCATATTTTTTTATTCAATTGACTGTTATGTTATATAACGGTACTTCCTTAGAAAGTTTTAGGTTATATTAGACAAACTTTTACGTGCGGCTCCGTTCGCGTGGAAAATGTGATGTAGCATTTAACTCTTATAACAGTTTTACGTATTTAAATTATTTATTATTGTCGATGGCATTCGTTGGTGGCGTTATCGTTCGCTACGTCGCATAATGGGCGCCCATTTTTCGTTATCATTTTCAATATTTATCAATTTCCCCTTAAATATTCATTAAAATAGAACGCTGTCTTGCTTTGGTTTTTGTATGTGTACAGTTCACAACTATCATAAAAATATCGTTGTTTTCTTGCAAGCTAAATAAGTTGTTTTAATAAATCTCCAATAGTTTTTAATATATTTTCAATAACATGTTATATTAATATATCTCCAATAGTTTGTTAATATATTTTCAATAACATGATATGTTAATATATCTCCAATAGTATAGGAAGTTCAAAATAGGCCACAATTTACAAAACATAGTTGTGGTAAATATATCCAAAAAATAAAAAATAGGTATGTGCTATGGCGTTTTTATAGCTAATGTCATAATCGTTAGTTTTATAATTGTTAATTTTTTTATATAATAGCAAATATTAATATTTCCACTATCGGAGGCCAGTTTCTATCGCCGCTGGTAATACTCCCAAAACTGTAAGGGGGCAAATTAAGTCTTCGAAATTTTTTTAAATTCCATATTTAGTGTGGGGTATCGTTTGAAAGGGCTAGTACACATCTCAATAGCTAACACTAAAAATATTTATATTATTTTGGGGGGGAGAGGGCAAATTAAGTACTCAATTTTTTTTTAATTTCCATATATATAGGATATCGTTTGAAAGGGTTAGCACATATCTCAATAGCTAACACTAAAAAATATTTATATGGAAATTTTGGTGGGGGGAGGGGGCAAATTAAGTATTCGTTTATTTTTTTAAATTCCATATATATAGGGTATCGTTTGAAAGGGCTAGCACATATCTCAATAGCTAACACTAAAAAATATTTATGTTATTTGGGGGGGGGGGAGGGGGCAAATTAAGTACTCAAATTTTTTTAAAATTCCATATATATAGGATATCGTTTGAAAGGGTTAGCACATATCTCAATAGCTAACACTAAAAAATATTTATGTTATTTTGGGGGGGGGGGAGGGGGCAAATTAAGTACTCAAATTTTTTTAAAATTCCATATATATAGGATATCGTTTGAAAGGGCTAGCACATATCTCAATAGCTAACACTAAAAAATATTTATGTTATTTTGGGGGGGGGGAGGGGGCAAATTAAGTACTCAATTTTTTTTAAAATTCCATATATATAGGATATCGTTTGAAAGGGTTAGCACATATCTCAATAGCTAACACTAAAAAATATTTATATGGAAATTTTGGTGGGGGGAGGGGACAAATTTAGTACTGAATTTGTTTTATTCCATATATATATATATATATAGGGTATCGTTTGAAAGGGCTAACACATATCTCAATAGCTAACACTGAAAAATATTTATATGGAAATTTTGGTGGGGGGAGGAGCCAAATTAAGTACTCGATTTTTTTTAATTTCTATACATATATATATATATATATATATATATATATATATATATATATATATATATATATATATATAGGGTATTGTTTGAAAGGGCTAGCACACACCTCAATAACTAACACTAAAAAATATTTATATGGAAATTTTGGTGGGGCGAGGGGGCAAAATAAGTATTCGAATTTTTTTTTAAATTCCATAAATAGCGTGGGGTATCGTTTGAAAGGGCTGGTAATAAGGGTTTCAAAAATTTATTTAATTTTAGCTTGTGTATTTTTAGTTATACTGAAAAATAACCGAAACAAATATATGCACACCTCCCCCTCTTCTTTCGAAATTGCTCAATTTAAAATGTTTATAAACAGTATGGGATTTAGAAGTATACGCAAAGGTCGTAGTCGATTATCTTGGGTCTTGTAAGTTTAGAAACATGCAGCATGTTTTTATGCATGTGATAAATTACTACGAAAGATACTATGTCGTGATAAATTATATTTGTAAATAGTTTAATAGAGATACTATGTGTCCTTTAATTTTTATAAATGCCTAAATGTGTACGGAACCTTCGTAGTGCGAGTTCTACTCATACTTGACAGATTTTTATTTTTAAAGAGGATCGGGGTTGGAACTTGTGATTACTTTCAGATACTTGAGAATATAATTTTTAATTATATTGACCCACTATTACCGCAGAACAGTGATAGCGGAAGTTCGACTCGTTATCGTTCGCACCCACTGTAAGCAACAAGTGTCGGCTTTAAGGTCAACCAAATCCGCGTTATCGTCCGATATGCCGTTTATGTCGGTGGCCAGCTGGCGCCGATGGTGGCCGGATGCGGAGTGTGATAGCGTGGATTGTGGCCCGGCTGGGCGCATGCTGATCAACAAAATAATGATGCAAATGAAGTGTTGGATAAAACCGTAGTATTATTAAGGAAAGAAAAACATTTAAAAACGTTGTTTATAACACGGAAACCGTATTTTAAAACACAAATTTATTTTCACGCCTTGTTTTATTTAAATATTAATTTTAATGAAAACTAATTACAGTCGAAAACGCGTCCTGTTCTAAGCATGCGCCTGGGATTCTTCACAGTTATACACGTCCGTCCACTTCAACTGTCTAATGTCAACTAACGGAAATTAATTCAACGGCTTTAATGATATTTTCTGTAGTTTTTAGTCTAAAGTAAGACTGTAGACGATAAATGTAGATAATAAACTATGAGGCTGGGTCATCAGCGAGATCAGAGAGGGAAACATCCAAGGGGTCGAAGCTGCGGTGAAAAAGTACCTTTCGTTCTGATGGGTGGTGTAATTTTCAAGGGGTAAATATAAAAAGCAATAAAACTGTTATTCCACCCTTCTCTCTTAAAATGTTACCAGGTAAAATTAAAAAAAAAAAAAAAATAAAATATATATATATATATATATATATATATATATATATGATGTGGTTTACATTGAACGAAAATTGCTAACAGAACATGTATTGAATTAATTTAATTTATGGTAAAGAGCAATTATCGCACGAATTCAAACTATATTTGACCGCTTTTTTACCGATGATTAGTGGTTTTCATTGCATATTTTCACACTATGTCTTAAACAGAATGTAGGGTTAAACAAGTATGAAGATGTACCACATACCACTGTGTATCAGATGGTGACGGTAAAGATTTACTTTTTATGTTATACAGCATGGACCACTGTCAGCCTCTCCCTTAGCTTTGAGATAATTCATGCACATTTGTATATTTTATTTCGGCATGTATTCACAAGTTGTTCCTCTATCATTCTGCCCAACCGTTTCCGAGTTACTCGCATTCAAAGGTGGAAATTTAAAGAAAAAAACAATATTTATAATAAAACATCTATAATAATTTATAATGTCAAATCCAAGCAAAAAAAGAACTTCCAAAGCAAAAAAAAACTTGAAACTATCAGATTATTCTAAAGTTTCTCTTTGAGTATGTTCTTGATTTTATCACCAGGAGCGCAGACGTGCAGATACAAGCATCCGATCGTCTTCAAGCAAGTCACCTAATTTGGCCATGGAAGGAATACGTCTTTGTCAGGCCTTAATTTATAAGCTGGACTTGAAAATGTGGTCTCATTTGGTATTTTTCATTTTTAAACCCTATTTGCGTTGTATTAAACTTCAAGACGATGAACAATACGCGTCTCACTCTCTCCCGCCTCCATTTTTCTTCCGTGGATTTGAAAAACTGAAAAAAAATTTCAGGTACTAACATTCGGTCAGAACTTCCACTTGAAATTTGTTTATTAATATTTTGGTTAACTTGCAACAATAATTTCGAAAGATATAGAAAAAAACTACAGAAACTCACTTCATGTATGTTGCAATACGCATTTTTTTATGTATTCGAAAATAGGTAACAGCCAATCAAATTTAAAAAATGCCTTTTCAAAACGCGAAAAATTGCGCGATATTTCGGTGGACGAGGTCGATATTTGTACTATAAAGTAGGTCAATACCTGATAGTAACCCGCGCCTATCGCATGTACATAGTACATTACAATTCGCGTCGGTCTTTCGTGTGTACATAGGTGTCCCCCGCGAGCACTGTGGCGAGTGGCGGCCCCCCGGCAGCAGCGCGGCATTCCGAAAAGCAATTTGGCTAATGAACGATTCACTTTATAAGCTCGTATACATTCTAATCGCTGGATATACGCCGACCTGGCGCTGCGTTAGCTCTCGCATCCCTGTCTGTCATACCTACGCTAGACTAACGTTTGTGACGCGGCGCTGTCTAGGATTATATGGACGTCGCGTGTTTTCCCACATTTATACTCAAAATTTGCAAGTCTGTTATGTATTCGGTAAAAACGTCACGTGGATTAAGTTCATAAGTCAAATAATACATTGATATATTATAACTAAAATCATTTTACTAATTCTGGACGTTACTACAACTTTACAATGAATATTATGAAGACGAAGGTCTGAACATTTCCTTGATTAAATGTTTGTTTTCGGTAAAAGCGTCACATGGATTAAATTCACAAGTCAAACAATACATTGGTAAATTATAACTACTAGCATTTTAGTAATTCTGGACGTTACTATAACTTTACAATGAATATTATGAAGACGAAGGTCTGAACATTTCTTTGATTATATGTTTGTTTTCGGTGAAAGCGTCACGTGGATTAAGTTCACAAATCCAAGAATACATTGGTAAATTATAACTACTAGCATTTTAGTAATTCTGGACGTTACTATAACTTTACAATGAATATTATGAAGACGATGGTCTGAACATTTCTTTGATTATATGTTTGTTTTCGGTAAAAACGTCACGTGGACTAAGTTCACAAGTTAAAGAATACATTGGTAAATTATAACTAATATCATTTTAGTAATTCAGAACGTTACCACAACTTTACAATGAATATTCTGAAGACGAAAGTCTGAAGATTTCTTTGATTAACTGTTTGTTTTCGGTAAAAGCGTCACGTGGATTAAATTCACAAGTCAAAGAATACATTGGTAAATTATTACTAATATCATTTTAGTAATTCAGGACGCTACTACAACTTTTCAATGAATATTATGAAGATGAAGGTCTGAACATTGTTTTGATTAAATGTTTGTTACTTAATCACGCCGCAAAGGCTGAAGTGATTTTGGTGAAATTGGGTATCGTGATAGTCTAGACTGAATTAACACATAAGGATAGGACTTATGCCCTTGAAAACTTACGCAGGTTCCTGTATATATATTTCCAACGCTCGGCTTCGCTTGCGTAAAATCAACGCAAGAAAATTCACGAAAAAAAATTTGTGCAAACGTAATAGTTGTATAGATAGGTCTAAAGGAAAAATATTACAACTTTTCCTCCTGAGCGGGAAAAGTTCTATTTTTTCATATTCCTAAACCTTCAAACATTTTTCCTCTCGCGTGGTTTCAGGATGGTGCTCTAGAACCTGGTGAATAGTGATGACACTGTAGTACAAACGCGTAAATATAAAAATAGTGAAATAAATAGTCTCTAATAAACAAATTAAATACTGCCATCTATTTGTGAATTATGAAACAACATATTTATGATGGTTGCCAATAAACGAATACAGATGTCGCTGTCTATTAATTAATTAGTAGAAAACTTGAGTAACAATCTTGATAATTTCCGTTGCAGATTTTGAACAAACTTCTTAGGCATAAAACTGCAAAATTTTATTAAAATCAGTAAAGCTGTGATAATTTACCTTTTAATTTCATTATGTGTGTGTATATATATATATATATATATATATATATATATATATATATATATACACATATATATATATATATATATATATATATATATATATATATGTATATATATATGCTATTGTTAAAATTTTTTTAAGAATTACCACTTTAAATCTTAAATTTCGTAAACAAGCCCTGTATCCTGTATCCAAAAGGGGACTCGTAACCCTAACAAAAAATTACCACTTTAAAACTTAATATTTCGTAAACAATCCCTGTAACCAAAAGGGGACTCGTAACACTAACAAAAAATTATCACTTTAAAACTTAATATTTCGTAAACAATCCCTGTATCAAAAAGGGGACTCGGAACTCTAACAAAAATCAACACTTTAAAACTTAATATTTCGTTAACAGTCCCTCTATCGAAAAGAGGACTCGTAACCCTAACAAAAAATTATCACTTTAAAACTTAATATTTCGTAAACAGCATCTGTATCGAAAAGGGACTTGTAACTGTAACAAAAATCACCACTTTAAAACTTAAGAAAAAATAACCATATTTTACATCTAGCGGAGGTACCGTATTAAGTTTTTTAAAATATTTTATTTAATATATTTGTCAGCATTGTAAACCATGCTAATCAGCTTCTTTATAGCACTTACACAGTTTGCGAGTAAAACGGCCTTAACGTATATATGGGTAGTCAGATAGACACTAAGAGGGTTCCTAATTTGGCTACAGAATCCTAAAAATAACATTACTAGAAGTTTGCTTTCGGAATCAAATGGACCCCCGAAAATTGGGCTTTATAAATGTTTTCAAAGGCAGTCTGATAAAGTTCTTCTTCTGATAAAGTTCTTCTTCTCATAATCTCTTAGTTCCTACCTTCCCCTTTTTAATTCCATCTTGCTCCATTTTGTCAAGCTTTGTAAGCAATATTTTTTTTTATATTTGTTTCCTTAATATTATAATTTGTAAATGTTATAATCGAATAGAGTTTGTGAATATATTTTATAATTTTCTGCAGTACTAAATTTGTATATTTAACAATTATGACTGACTGGAGATTGTACTTGTAGCAATAAGTCCGGAAATATTTATGCAATTTTATATGACATTAAAGTTTGAAATAAATAGATATTTAATACAGTTAGAAACAGTTGTGAATTTTTATAGAACTTTTTAGAAATAACAAGTTTATTTACGGATAGTTGAGAAAACATTACAATTATCTAAATATATTATTTCTAAAAGGTGTTTTTTGGTCGAGCGGCTCGATCTCTTTAACTACTGCACCAAAAAAATAAAAAAATACCCACTTAAAGCTTATGTTTTCTACTTTGGGCGAAAAATATAAAAAAATTCGAAAAAAATATTTTTGTTAATAAAAAAATTAATTTTTATAACAATTGGCATGAGCGCCATCTGTGGGCGACACATCAAATATCTTAGCCAAATTGTATACTTGGGACACGCTAGATGGCGATATAGTGCGAAGACTTCGCACGGGTCAGCTAGTTATCTTATATTTCTAAATACGAAAATTAAATAAATTTAATAATCCTACAATACCTAACGATGATACACTTCAGCAAGTTTATTTTCTCTTGTCACTATAGTGCAACCGCGATCAGATGGTCGAGCATTTATATAACAAGAGGAATTTCGATATATCTCTGTTCTAGATGCCGGTATAGGAAAAAGATATTGATGACGCCAGTGCAAGCAGTACGAATGTACGAAAAACGAGAACTTTTTCCAATAAATTAGGATATCAAACTTTTCAATTCGGAAAATTAATTTTGAAAAGTTGAATGTAGAAATTATCGGACGATTCCAAAAAGCTGCAACACTTAAGAAGTTCTTCTATGCGGCAACGTATAGTAACCCAATATGGAAACACTATAGACAGTTGACAAACCACATCGTCTAATGTACAAATATTGATGGAACGTTTCCTGCATTCGTCAGTAATTTCCACTTTAACGTAACACAGTCTCGTTCTCTTCCACGTGAAACCTATTTTTATACAATTTCCTGGAAGGTCTAATATTTAGCTTCTTAAAAAATGTTGCTCGTGGTAATAATCCTATTTATCTATTATAATCCTAACCTATATCTATCTATTATAGAGATTCTTCTGTGCTGTAACGTATGGTAACCCAATATGGAAATACAATAGACAGTTGACTAACCACATCGTCTAATATACAATTATTTATGGAACCTTTCTTGCATTCGTCAATAATTTCCACTTTAACGTAACACAGTCTCTTTCTCTTTAGCGTGGAACCTATTTTTAGACAATTTCCTGGAAGATCTAATATTTAGCTTCTTAATAAATATTGCTCGTGGTAATAATCCTATTTATCTATTATAATCATAATCTATATCTATCTATTATAGATGTTCTTCTGTGCTGCAACGTATGGTAACCCAATATGGAAATACAATAGACAGTTGACTAACCATATCGTCTAATGTACAAATATTGATGGAACCTTTCTTGCGTTCGTCAATAATTTCCACTTTAACGTAACACAGTCTCTTTCTCTTTAACCTGAAACCTATTTTTAGAAAATTTCCTAGAAGATCTAATATTTAGCTTCTTAAAAAATGTTGCTCGTGGTAATAATTCTATTTATCTATTATAATCCTAACCTATTATCTATCATAGAGGTTCTTCTGTGCTGCAACGTAGAGTAAACCAATATGGAAATACAGTAGACAGTTGACTAACCACATCGTCTAATGTACAAATATTGATGGAACCTTTCTTGCATTCGTCAGTAATTTCCACTTTAACGTAACACAGTCTCTTTCTCTTTAGCGTGAAACCTAGTTTTGGACAATTTTCTGGAAGATCTAATATTTAGCTTCTTAAAAAATTTTGCTCGTGGTAATAATTCTATTTTTCTCTTATACCCCCCCGACTTCAGATTAACTGGCTTAGCTTTTCGCTGCTTTTAGATCATTTTCCGGGAACCCCTTAGCCCACCTCGTTTCCACGATCAATACTCATTTTCTACTGCGAAGTTCTGAATTAAGTGTGACATTAATGGAGTCAGATTTGATTTAAGATAAAATTTTGTTTAAAATGTAAACAGAATATCTGAATAACTTTTCCATTAGTCGATGGAAAATGTATTTTCATTTATGACGGAGTAGTATTAATAGTTTTTAGTTTTTTGATAAATGAATCCATAATGGATACATACAGCCATACATTTACAGTGACCGTAATTAGGTTACCGCGGCAGTAACAACGAATCTAATGGATTTATTTAGATATTGGATATATTTGGCGTTAATTTTGTAGAATTTCATTATTCACAATTAAATGTAACTACGTGATGTAGTATTATTTCTACTTTCTTTAAGTTCTTTACCAAGACCTACGTTTCGTTGTATTTTAACATCTTCAGGTGGGCTATTAGCAAAGGTACTATACAGGATAGTTAAGAGCAATCTTTGCTAATAGCCCACCTGAAGATGTAATACAACGAAACCTAGGTCGTGGTAAAGAACTTAAAGAAAGTAGAAATAATACTACATCACGTAGTTTTATTTAATTGGATTTATTTAGGTTCAAGTAAACTTTACCGCGACCTGATCGATATTTAAATCTAAATCTCGTATGGGCATTTATCAAAAACAATCGGAGAATATTTGCTTATTGACTGTACTTATTAACCATATCGACAATAGTTTACAAAAAAACTAACATAAAGTATATTTAAAAAAGTCCAATCTAAAAATAATATCTAGTGAAATTATATAAAATCAATGCCTTTTATGGTAAAACTCCGAGTATATAACCTGTTTCACCGTTCGTTAACAAAGTTTTGATTTCTTTATCGGATTACGAATTGTCATATTACGGTAGTTTTTGTTCTATAGGGATTAACCGGAAACTAATTTTTTCGTCTCAACAGACGGTGTTACTACGCGTCTAAATATTTAATTTTTTTTAATTGTGCACTTTATTTTCAATATAATTCTTTCCCAAAATCTCAATTAAAAAATTATGTGTACACGTAAATCTTGTGACTGAAATTTTAAATTTCTAGTCTCAACCTTATTTCGTACCCCTAGAAAATAGGAAAATTGATCATGTGCCCGTTCTGTCTGCCACAGCCGTTTTTCTCAGAAACCAATCGATGAGGAAATTTGAAATTTTGTATGATGGTAAAGCATATGAACCTGCGAATATTTTGAGAGGTAACATTAGAAAATATTTATACGAATCTGTGGAGGGGACAAATTAAATACTCAATTTTTTTAAATGCCATGTGTCGGTTGGAACACAGAACATAAAACAAATCTGTAGGTTGGAAAATGGTTATTGGTTTTAAAAGTTAGTCTTGTGGGTATTATTTGGAAAGGTTAGTTATAGGAAGCTGAAAAAAATGTTTAGTGGTATATCTATGTAGTATGTTTTAAGTAGTAGTTTGTATAGAGAAATGCTGAAATCATGTGTGAAAATGTTTTCACTCCTCCTACGCCCCGTCACTGCTTATTTCTGAAAATTTTGAAACTAACATTATGAAAAAAAACAGAGTTTCTATATGGTTACTTCAAGTTTATAGAAAACGTATAACTATGATTATCGATCTGATAGTTTTCTTGAAAAATTTACAGTAAATTTACGCCAATGGAAGATATACTAAGCAAATATAATTAAGTAGCGAAAGATAATATTAATATTTACAAGTAACTTAATAAAAATAACTGTACACCTTTAAATGTATCAACTTTTGCAAGTACTGAAATATATACGGACGTTTTTGTAGTGTGAGTTTTATTCATACTAAAAAACAACTCTATAATTTTAGATATATCAAAGAAAAGTTTGAACAGAATTAAATATTTTGTCGTGAAATACCTAGCGCACTTCTATAAATTTAATTTCACGTAGTTTCATATATACACATGTAAACATCTATAAGGTAATTTTCGTCATCCTGTAATTATGCTGTAATAAAGCGAGGTAACAGAACATTAAGGGATTTTATGAAGGCTGACGTTCAAATTGATGTAACAATAGGTGTTTATGACAGTATAAATATAAATATAGTACGCGCATATTCTTATTTAACCCCTCTTTAATAATGGATAAATTTCCCAAACCATTCAAGTTTTGCTCTAAAATATGTTTTAATATAATTTAATATTAATATACATTAATGCTTCTCAAAGAGAGATTTGCCATTTCAAAAAGGACCCAAGTGAGGCGAAATAGCATTAAATCATAGAGCTACGAGCTCCCTCTAACAGAGACACCAAAGCGACTTTCACGGTTGGACACGAAAGTGATACTTTTTATAACTTCTCTATACGAAATACAAATAATTCGAAATTTAAATAATTCTGGTGTAAATTTTTCTCCCATTCGCACGTGAACAAATAGAACTATTGAGATCGAAACAGACGATTACTTTTTCCGTTTCCCGCTAACTTCATCTTGCCTCTACCGTATCTTTATGGCCTTAAACGTATATAATGTCGGAGAAGCTACCCATTAATCCTTATTTCCAGACACGATGCCTGCTTCCACGAACACTCCCTTACTGGTTGCGCTTATAAATTGTGCTTCGAATTGTGCAAGGCGTTGTCATTATCTCTAGGGTTTGAAAAAGATTATCTTGTCTTTAATTTGTTTTTCTAGTTTTCTCTTTAAAATTAGGTTTTCGTTATTTTCCAGGCAACATTGTTTTGTCAGTTTTATTTTCTTCATATTTTGTGCGCGCGATCTATTCGTTTTTCAATACACACGCATTCTTGCAAATGTTCGTTTAATATATATTGAATTAATACTATTAATATAGTAAGAGTTACACGTCCGTGTTTATTTGTTTCTTTCATGCTTAAATGCCCTAAAAGATTTCAATGAAGTTTTGCTTATATATATTCGATATTAAAATTTAGGCTATATGTAATTACTCAATGATTTACTGGAGCAAAGCAGTGAGCTTAAAGCACTGAAAAAAAATATACGCGCAGATAATTATGTTCACTATATATTATGTTCCAAGTAACACTTACTATGCTGCTTCGTAACTGGCATAATTTACATTTATATCTATTTGTTTGAAAAAAAAAAAGTTTTTTTTTGTGTTTTCCTATTACCACATCCCCGATACTCCATATTAGCGAACAGATATAATTGCCTACACTATTACATATGTACTCGCCTATCCCTAGCCATTTGTGTGTGTTCGTAAATTAATGTAGGGCTGCCGCAGCGGTAAATAATACTACTATTATATCGGTATTACTACTATTATATCGGTCTCGATCGTTGCGGGTAATCGCGCCAATCGAGCGAGTTGACGCTATACGTCGCAACATAGCTGTTTCTCTTTCTAACCAATAGCGTCGATCGAATGACTGTCTCGATAACACGCTGGCACAGTAGGTTTGTACTGGCGCGCACGTTTTTATTATTACCGAATTGTAAAAATATAATTATATTAGTAAATATTTTACACAATATATTAAATTATGTGAAAGTCATTTGATATTAATATTAAGATAGAATTTGAAAAAATGTACTTAGCATGGATCTTAAAACGAAATAACATCTAAAATAAAATTAAACTTTGTTTATTTATAAATATGATACACTGAAATATTGTCTACGTTGTACTTTTGGCTTTATTAAATTTGCTTCCTGTAAAAGATCTTTTAATAAACAATATAATACGCCTATAGCCGACACTACAAGGATACGTTTGCCAAACACATTGCGTTCAAACAAAACAATGATTTTTAAGAACAGTTGAAAATTTAAAACAGCTCAGTGATATGTTTATAGACACAAAATTATAGGTACTAACCAAATAAGTTGGTGATACAAAATAAAATTATTTATAACAAAAGGGAGACAAAACAATTTCATATCCTTATTGATTTTATTGCTTTTTAAGCACTCGTACCCAGCGCATTAACGAAACGTTATATTGAATTATTATAGTTACCAATTAACACTGAATTACACAAGTTAAACTCAACCAAACATCGCACAATTGAACAAATCACAAGCGCACACAGCAAGTGGCAACCTAGGAACGCGTACACATGATCGTACTCATTATCTGCGGGTGACATTAAATTGGCGGGGGGAGGTGAGTCTCGCTTCTTTACGCAATAATAGTTAATATTCTTTTCTATTGCCGTGCAGGTAAAGCCGTGATTAAAATTTATAAGAAAAACATGAACAAATATTGGTTAATTTAAAATTTCGCAATAAATTTTGGAAAAATCTCTTGCCCCATAAAATATTCTAACATTAAATAGGAATATTCGTTGAATTAAATTTAATTTAAAAATTGTCATCAATAAATACTGCTCTTGGTGCAGCTGCACGCAATAAATTAAATAATGCTTCTCCTCGATTCTGCCGGTTGTACGAATTGTATTATGTACAGTCGTTTTCTTTAAAATAATCATAAACACAATCGAATTGCAAAGACTGACGTGCTGTTAACTGTACTTGTCGAAATGTCAACTCTTTTTAAGTTATACCATAGTTAAACTTAGGTTGAGGTCGGAATAGTGTTTGACAAATGAAGTTATGACGAGCTTGTGGTATACTAAGTTATTAATAGCGTTTTTATCTATTCTCTATTTATGCAAGGTATAACTTTCTCTTCCAAATTTTATTAGTAACACTGTATATTTAGATGGTATAAAACTATGCGTCAGCGAAAGTTTTATATTAATCAGATAATATATTTTTGTGTCAAGTTCTTAAAAACAGTCATAATTTTTCTCTTTATAAAATTAGTATGACTAGTATGGTAAATTTGCGTTATCGTGCTTGTGTCATATTTTCCTCGAATGGTATGTATGACGAGAGTTCTTAAAAGTATAATATATTTAATGTCTTGTGCCTCAATTATAACTAACAAATACACATTTGTAATTTGGGGGTATCGATATTGAAACACGTATTTGTACAAGTACCTTCTTTAAGAGGGACCTTGGTGGTCAGCAAACAAAAATCTCTGTCCATGGATAATTTCTTCATATTTTAGAGTAAGCCAGGTCCATCTATCTTCTTCCTCTTCATTTTGGTCTGTATTTAATTATCTTTGCACCCACAACTGGTGGTGCAATTTCATATTGTGTTTTCTTAATTACAAATCCACAATTTGATCATGGACCTTGGTGGTTAGCAAAGAAAAATCTCTGCCCCTAGCATCATGGATAATTTATTCACATTTTAGAGTCAGCCAGGTCCATCCATATTTTTCCTCTTCATTTTGGTCTGTATTTAATTATCTTTCCACCCACAACTGGTGGTGAAATTTAATATCGTGTTTTCCTAATTAAATGTCCACAATTTGACCATGGACCTTGGTGGTCAGTGAAGAAAAATCTCTGCCCCTAGCATCATGGATAATTTATTCATATTTTAGTGTCAGCAAGTTCCATCTATCTTCTTCGTCTTTATTTTGGTTTGTATTTAATTATCTTTCCACCCACAACTGGTGGTGCAATTTCATATTGTGTTCTCCTAATTAAATGTCCACAATTTGATCATTTTCCGTTGCTAATTACGTCAATTAGTTTTCGTGTTTTTTTCGTCAAATTCAGAATTTGCCCATTTGGTCTGAAGCATTTTTCATAAGGACCACTTTTGAAAGGCTTCGATTTTCTTGTTTTCTTTATAGAGGAGCCATTACTCACGTTAATGTGACAGCTTGGGCTGTACATAACATTCGATAGCCTTTCTCCTAATTTCGAGGCTTAGCATTTATCCATTTAAAAATTACTCATTTGAATAACATTTTTGGTTTGCAACAATAGCATTCGACGACCTTTTTCCTAGTTTCACTGCTTAGTTTTTTTTGCGATAAAAAATTATTTATTTAAATATACAATTTTTGGTTTGCCTCAATAGCATTGGACGGCCTCTTTCCTAATTCACGGCTTAGTATTTTTCCATTAAATAAATTACTCATTTCAATAAATTTTTGAGTTGTCATAATATCATTCGACGGTCTTGTTTCTAATGTCACAGCTCAGTATTTTCCCAGTTAAAAATTACTCATTTGAATAAAATTTTTGGTTTGCAACAATAGCATTTAACAGCCTTTTTCCTAATTTCACGGGTTAGTTTTTTTTTCGATAAAAAATTACTTATTTGACTATAAAATTTTTGGTTTGTCACATGCGTGTGCCTTTTTCCTTTTTGCCATGTCAGCATGCGACGGCCTTTTTCCTAATTTCACGGCTTAGTTTTTTTTTCGATAAAAAATTACTTATTTGACTATACAATTTTTGGTTTGTCACATGCGTGTGCCTTTTTCCTTCTTGCCATGCCAGCATGCGACGGCCTTTTTCGTAATTTCACGGCTTAGCAATAGCATTTAACAGCCTTTTTCCTAATTTCACGGGTTAGTTTTTTTTTCGATAAAAAATTACTTATTTGACTATAAAATTTTTGGTTTGTCACATGCGTGTGCCTTTTTCCTTTTTGCCATGCCAGCATGCGACGGCCTTTTTCCTAATTTCACGGCTTAGTTTTTTTTTCGATAAAAAATTACTTATTTGACTATACAATTTTTGGTTTGTCACATGCGTGTGCCTTTTTCCTTCTTGCCATGCCAGCATGCGACGGCCTTTTTCGTAATTTCACGGCTTAGTTTTTTTTTCAATAAAAAATTACTTATTTGACTATAAAATTTTTGGTTTGTCACATGCGTGTGCCTTTTTCCTTTTGGCCATGCCAGCATGAGACGGCCTTTTTCAAAAACGACGACAAATGATTTAATTGAATAAAATTCTTGGTTTGCCACTTTATTATGTAGACGAGGTAAAATGAAATTTTGTATACTTGTAAATTTTTTCTAGGTAGCTTTATTTATAGTCTTTATTGCATAATTTTAGACATTTTTTTCTTCGATTTGCTATAATTTTATTGTCTCACTTTGACCTTTTTGATGCTATGGTCAACTCGTTTTAAAAAATTATTCGCAGAAGGAAGTATGTTGCAAGTACAAAGTTATTCCTCTGTAATATTCATTTACCGCGCCATATTTAATTCAAGAAAATTTAGCAGTGATGGAACAACTGACACCCTGGACACATGTCATTGATATACTGAGGTATTTGTAAACCTTCGCCTCGCTGGAGACACTATAATCTTTTTTCTTTTTCCAGTTTCGGAATCCAGAGTGAGTTTCCTGTTCTTTTTGTGTTCAAATTAAACTATTACATACTCGTATATAAAATCGTTCATTTGGTGAAATTGTACTTCAATATTTTAGGGAAATGTTATATCAGGGATTTGAAAAAATTCAAAAACAACTTTCTTTATAATTTTTGTTTCATTGTTTGCGCAAACGTCAGGAAAGATCGGCTGATTCGATGCATATCATTGGGATTTTAATTGTGTCGCTTTTTGGGGTTCAGGTAAATATCCTGTACCACCATTTATCACCATCGAATACTCCTTCGTGGATTTGAAATTTAATTCCTTGCATTTACGCAGTAAGAGTCAAGTATGCGAAATTTTCGAATGCGTTACAGCGATACTGCTTTAGGTTTAAACAAATTTGTTTATTTCGACTAACGATATGTTTGAGATATAAATGCAGTATACGACACAGAAAGAACACCTTGTTAATGATACTAAAAACGTTGTTTACAAACAAGTTTTTCAGTATTTTGTTTTATTCTTTTGTTGATTAAATATCAAAAATGTCTTATTTTTAAATGGACAATTACTGGAGATGTACACCACCAAAATAATTTGAATCAAAGCTGTGCGCAATAAGTAGTAAAATGTAAGTTTGAGTTTTCTTTGAAAAATAGATCCTGACTTTATATATCACAATTTATTCTTAATTTCTAAGCTAACTGGTCCGGCAGACGTTGTACTGCTCTTTGAAACACAGCACCACCTATAGGGTTCAGATTTTGTGTTTTTTTTGCCACTAGACCGTCCTGTGGATACGAGTTATTATGGTACATAAACAAAAAAAAAATTATTAATTTGAGTCCAGCACCCCTATCGAATCCTACCGCTATGAACCATCGTCTTGAAAAAACGTATGTATTGTGTAAATATGACCTCAATCGGTCAAGTCGTTCAGAAGTTAAACGATCACTAACAGACGTACCAACGATTACGAGTATATATAAGATAAATGCTGATGCTATGTTTACCTTTTTGGGAGTGTTGTAGAATGTACAGCTTTTGTTACATTGGTATAACAAGCTGACTTCCAAGTGTTCCCGAGTACAAAGTATGACAATTATTATGATTTTTTTAGATATACCTACATTTATTTTACATTAGTTCACGTATATTTGGCGCCATGTGGCCATCATCGCTATAAGACGCGACGCAGCGAAAACCTTATTTGGCCCTGAATACTTTGTGATATATAATTTAGAAAAATACTAATGTATTATACAGATAATTCAATGTTTTTCTTAAGTTTTTTTTATGACACCTCTGAAAGAAATATTTATGGTAAAGAAACGTTTAAATGTAATTACAATCCATAAAATGTAATATAGAAAGAAGTATTTTTTTTATTAATTCGCAGTAATAAAAAAAATCCAAAAAAGGACTTGCTCTACCAATTAACCAACAGAGTATTGGGCGGAGACGTAAGGAAACGTGGGCGGTGGAGGGATTGTAGAGTAGTTGTCTTTTTGGAAGGTTTCCAAAAATTCCAAATTTTTTTTTGCGACTAATATAAATTACACTTTATGCAAGTTTTGTTAAACCAAATGCTTTGTACGAAATTTAATTCGGAGTCGACGGTACAATATCGCCAATGTAGCCAAATCGGCTGTTTTCAAATATTGAATATATTTGGCGTTAATTTTGTAGAAATTCATTATTCACAATTAAATGAAACTACGTGATGTAGTATTATTTCTACTTTCTTTAATTTCTTTACCACGACCTAGGTTTCGTTGTATTACAACATCTTCAGGTGGGATATTAGCAAAGATCTTTACTAATATTAATGTTACGATTTTGACTAACGACTATTTTTATGTCATTTGTTCTTAGGGGAGTATAGATTAAATGTGGAAAATTAGAATGAAATCGATTTAAAATTGTACCAGTACATAAACAATATACATATAAGAGGCAACATTTTATACACATAATAAAACCGTAACAGAGGGAATCCTGCTTATTGAAAATATTTTAAAAAGAGTCATTAATTTAGCGTAAAGAATGATAATAAAGGTCAGAACACCTGTTTTTGAATTTTTATCCGTCTGTCTGTTAATTTGTTCTTCAATCACATGAGATTTACTGGATGGATTTTGATGAAATTTGGTATGGTAATAGTTTATGTCCTCTGGCAAAGTAATAAATAGTTTTTATCTGTATATTAAAAATTTTAAAAACCCTGACTTGGCGAATGTAACGATACCGGTACTGTCAACGCTAATAGATATTAGCGTTGCTAGTAATCTTTATACTCATTTTGTAAAAATAAACAAAATAACAACAGTGAAATGATAATGTTCACTATTCCTAATATCTTTTTCTTATTCTTGTCTTGAAATTCGGTATAACTTAATTTTTTTTTGAATAAGTGTAAATAAGAAAAAGTGATTGCCAAAAAAATTAATTTTAATGTAAAAAAGCGTAGGGTGCTTGATATTAGTCGTTCTAAATATTTTTACCGTTGGCTATTTGTAAAGTCATTATGAAAATGTAAGTTGGGAGCTCCACACGCTTTTTTACATTAATGTTAATTTTTTGTCAACCTCTTTATTGTAATTTTAAGCTTATTAAAAAAATACCTAGTTATGAGACGTCCTTTGTTCTAGACCAAAATCTTTACATGTAAAGATTATTTTTTAGTTCATATTGCTACGAAAACGTGTTTTTTAGTTTTTTTTTTAAATTGTAAGTTTATTTTCTAAATTATTAGTTATGAAATTATTTTATTGTCAAAATTTTTAAATAATTCGGACGTCTGGAACAGGGTAAACATTTAATCGAACCGATTCTTTCAATTAAATTTTCACCCATATTTTCACACACCTACATGCATAAAAGTGAAGTTAATATAAAGCGTATTAAATATGGGTTAAATACGTGTTAGAACACGCACTAAATAGGGTTTGTTAGTTACCTATATCTCCCGAAATTGTCAACGCATATTAATAGAAATCATTTCACTTGAAAACTCTAATCAAATGGAAAAGTATAAAGAATTTCCTAGATTTCACTCAGACTCAGTTGGAAAATGGGAGAGGTTGCATATTGTCGTCACCTTAAAGTTCTATATTTCGTAAACTGAGTTTACGAATAAAAAATATTAATTGGAATCTCTTCACATTAAAAGACCTATCCAGTGATAAACATTCATAAAAATCGTGAAAATCGTCATTTACTTTCATTCAATTTTGTTTTTAATATTTGATTACGTATTATTAGAAATCTCCTTGTAAAACTTAATGCGTATAGGTCCGAAACTTTAGAGATTGTGACGGACGGAAAGACGGATATTGCGATCTTATAAGGATATATCACCTCGGAACCCTAAAAATAAACGATGGCCATTGTTGAAAGCGATGTTTTTGTCAATTATCTTTCGAATTAAACTCCTTATCGCAGAGTTTTCGAGATAAAGTTTTTAAACTCGATGTCGGGTGTGGGGAGGTAATCGCGTCTAATCGGGCGACAGTTTCTGTCAAAGAAATTTTAAACTTCAATAACTCAGTTAAAAATTTATATAGTGTCGCCATCTTTGTCTTGTTTTAAAGAGGAAAGATGGAAGTTTGTGTCAGTATGCAAGAGGTATTCAAATTATTTTAAAGCCAAATATATCACACTTTTCATATAACCACTACTCTGTATATTCAGTAAATGTAACGATTCAAGATAAACATTTTGTTTTATTTCAATATATTGTACACGATTGACGTTTTCAGGAAAAAAACTGAGGCTCTCATAGATATTACACTTTCTGTTTTTTCCATAGCATTGACAAGAAACTCTAATATTTCCACTCGAATATCTTCGTCAGCAATATACTTTAGAGTCAAAAATACAATATATAAATAGTGACATAATGTTACTGCCCACCGCGGCTCCAAGCCCACGCGCCGCCCATTCAGAGAACAATCTTTTGAATACCGTAATTGGTCGCGTGTTATTTTTGTATTATTTATAGGAGTCAGCTATCTTTATGGGGCGCGCGTTGGGAAGTGCCGCCCGTGCTCTGGCTAGCGTTGCTCGTCAGGTCAGTTCTCTGGGCGCCGACAGCGTCGCTCGCTTAGCGCAAATTGTTTACGCGAATCGGCCAATTTGTATGGGTTAAGTCAGACCCGATATGTAGGGTGACTATTCGTTTTGTGTGTCTGTTAAAACTGTCATTGTTTTTTATACGTCAGGCTAACTGTTATCTGGTGTTTAAATGAGCCTAGTTAGCTGTGATAATTTTCCTTTTAATTTCTTTGTATATATACTACTATTATGAATATTTTACAGATATTCAAGAACGGCATTTAGTTGGTGGAACCTATAACTAAAATAACCATTCTAAAAGTTAATATTTGGTAACGGGGTCCTCTATCGAAAAAGTAATAACAATATTTTTGAAAGATTTATTCAACAATAATCTACACAATAGGGTATGAGAAAAAATCACCTCAATTTTCATGTAGGGGATGTATTTAAACCTTTTTTTACCAGGTTTCATTTCATATCTTTATAGGCGTTGTAAATATGTAATATAATTTTTCGCGAATAAAATGTCTGACATACAGACGGACATGGCGAGTTATAAGGGTTCTTAGTTTTAGCTATGGGACCCTAAAAAGCAATAAAGAATATGAAGAGAAGAGTTTTTTTCTTAATAATTTGAAAAAATTAAATTTTGTCAGCAAACCTTGTAACATGTTTATCTAAATGCCACTTATACGTGTAACAATGTTCATTGTCTAAGTGGTTAGATAATGGTACTCCTAAGCGAACTAAAGTAACACCTTGCTTAACCCTTTCAGGCGCGAGTTAAAATTATTGAAGAAAAAATATTACCTGCCACATATGTAATTCGTAACTATTCGGGAAATGAATGTCCTGAACGCTCTCCTCTGAGTTTCATTTGGGCTTCGAAGTTCAGTTATTTTATCGCGTGACCACTGACACAGTCACTGCCATACCTCAGGTTGCCAATAGTTCTTATTAGGAGAAGTGAGTAAAATTAATTTTCGATGAATTTTTAATAAAGTTAACCTTTTAATTCGGAGTAAAACTTGCCTTATGAAGATTATATACGCACTTATAATCCATTCCAAAAAAGAATGTTTGTAAACAAACCGATTTGACAGTTAAAATAAGGTTGGCACAAATATGTATTTAATCAATGGATGACTATTTACAAAACTGATTGCATTTTAGCCATGATATTTTTAAAGCACGTACTGTAATAACTATTGTAACTTCATAAACTGTCACTCTAAGTAATGTTATAAAAATCAACATTACATAACTATTATAACTATGAACAGTGAAATAGAGAAGAAGAATGGACAACCCTCGCTGTCAATCGCACAAATTCCAGAGGTATAAAACATTTTGGAAAAATATTCGATATTCCAATAAGTACGAAATATTATCAATACACATCATTTATTTTATAATGTGTTGAAATGAAATATTTGCAAGAAATCAATTTCAATCTGACATAGACAATATTCGATTGTTTCGTGACGCTCAAACGAAGCATAAAAAAATACTGAGCCGTCACGGGACGCCTGGCAGATGTGAAACATCGTGTTCGTACAAGTAATATGCATAAAAGACTAGATTGTTACAGGAACTAAATATAGCATAATGAAAAAATAAAGTATTACGAATTTCTTACAGAAAATGGTATCTTTATTTAATAAACATTTATTTACAATTAATAAAAAAATAATAAAGCACGGGTTATGTGTACCGTAGTAAACAACAGCGTCGAACTGAGTGAGGAGGGGGTCGCGGAGTCGGTCGCGCATGGCGACACGTCGCCATACCGTACAATCTACTACATATAGACTATATATATATACCTTAGTGTAGCGTGGCGACCCGTCGCCACGGCAAGCGTCGCCACGCCAACGATCCGGTTTATACCTGTGCCTATAGATGTTTCACATCAAAAATAAAGTATTACGAATTTCTTATAGAAAATGGTGACTTTATTTAATAAATAAACATTTATTTACAATTAATACAAAAATAATAAAGCACAGGTTATGTGTACCGTAGTAAACAACAGCGTCGAACTGAGTGAGGAGGGGGTCGCGCAGTCGGTCGCGCATGGCGACATGTCGCCATACCGTACACTCTACTACATATAGACTATATATTTACCTTAGTATAGTGTGGCGACCCGTCGCCACGCCAACGATCCGGTTTATACCTGCGCCTATAAATGTTTCACATCAAAAATAAACGAGACAAAACATTGTTGCTACATATATAACAAAAATACTTATACGTATTTATACATGTATTTTGTGTAAGGATAGTGAACAAAACAGTGTGACGTTTCATTTTCAAATAGCATTATTTTGCAGTGAACACATGTTTTATACATACTATACATACTACACGACATAGTTTTTTTTATACATACTACACGACATAGTTTTTTTTTATATTGTACAAAAAAGCAAAACTGCACTTATTTGACTATATATGTTCGATGATTGTTTTTTAATGTTAGATATATTTATTTCCATTAAAAATTACATTTGAAAAAAACTTTCATTAAATTTTCAATATTATTTATACCCACTTTGACATTATATTATATAACGCAAAAGTGTGTGCCAATAAAGAAATATATTTTTTAATCACTAATACCGAATAAATCTGTATCATATTACTAACGTAAATACGAGAAAAATGTTTACAATACCTGAACAGTAATTTTGGTTTGTTTACAAACATTCTTTTTGGAATGGAATGAAGTATAGATATACGACAGATTAAACATTTAAGGGTACATATTGTTTTTATTACATTATTTTCAAATATTTTTCTATATTTCATCATGTTAATACATTTTCGAGTATATTTTGCACGGACTTAAGACAAGTAACTTGATTGTCTGTATCTATTTTTATTTTATTAATGCAAATTAACTGAAATATATTAAACTGCATAACTAAAAGTTTTTTTTCTTCATTTTTTTGCATACGTGTTAAACACTTAGAGAGACCCCTACCCCCTCCGTAGGCAAACTTTTCGAGATCTATATACCGCGAATATCATTTGTTGTCAATTTTCTTTGTTGTGAAAATTGAGAATTCCTGAAAACTGTTGGTTTTAGCGAGCTGGAACCGACGGTAGTAAGTTTGTCATTTCAAAATGTAAATTTCATTTCAAATTAAATTTTACGATTATTTTGGAGACTTGACAAAATTAGCTAAGGATCATTTCGTGGGAAGATTTTTTTACATACATGCAAAATTTCCCCCGAAAACTAATGCAGAATGCAAACATACACAATATGTATACATATAATAAACACACACATACACACACGCACCCATACACGTACACATAAATAAAGTACGTACACATCTATATATAGCGATTTACAAAAATTGTCTACAGCAGGGCGGCCTTAATGACGTCATTTCCTTAGAAGAAATTCGTTAATGTTGCTAGATATCTTTAATTGTATTTTAAAACCCTCTCCAATGACACTCTCCACTTAATGGGATTCGAGACTAAAAAGAATTATTCCCAAATTCAATGAAAGATGGAGATAGAAATTAAAAAAAATGTTTTTCTGTATTTTTGTATATTCATGTAAGTCAACGTTATAAACTCCAGTAAATTTCATCATAATCTGTCTTAAACTGACATAGTTAAGACGTGTACACGAACAAATTCCGAAGGTAGATTTATTTTTTGCCCTTTGGAAAATATATTTAAATTTTGCCTTTTGGCTACAAATTTAATTGTTTGCCATTCGGTTGAGGCAGATAGGTTTGTTTCTTTGCCATTCGGCTAACGAATATAGATATATTTATTTCTTATTTGGTTGAAGGTAGATTTATCTCTTTTTGCCATTTGGCTAAGGAAGGTAGATTTATCTCTTTGCCATTTGGCTAAGGAAGGTAGATTTATCTCTTTTCCATTTGGCTAAGGAAGGTAGATTTATCTCTTTGCCATTTGGCTAAGGAAGGTAGATTTATCTCTTTGCCATTTGGCTAGGGAAGGTAGATTTATCTCTTTGCCATTTGGCTAGGGAAGGTAGATTTATCTCTTTGCCATTTGGCTAAGGAAGGTAGATTTATCTCTTTGCCATTTGGCTAAGGAAGACTGATTTATTTCTTTGTTGAAGGTAGATTTATCTCTTTTTGCCATTTGGCTAAGGAAGCTTGATTTATTTCTTTGCCATTTGGCCACAAAGTATAGATTTATTTCTTTACTATTTGATTACAAACAATAGATTTCTTTATTTGTCATTGAGCTACGGAAGTTAGATTTATTTCTTTGCTTCTTAGTTGCCGAAAATAGATTAATTTCTTTACCATTAGGCTACGGAATATTGATTGATTTTCTTGCCATTTGGCCACAGAGTATAGATTTATTTCTTTGCCGTTTGGTCACGGATTGTAGATTTTCTCTTTGCTATTTAGCTACGACAAATAGTTTTATTTCTTTGCCATTAGGCCACGAAAGGTAGATTTATTCTTTGCCATTAGGCTAAGGAATATTGATTGATTTTCTTGCCATTTGGCCGCAGAGTATAGATTTATTTTTTTGCCATTTGGCTACTGAAGATCGATTTATTTCATTACCATTTGGTCACGGATTATAAATTTTCTCCTTACTATTTAGCTACGACAAATAGTTTTATTTCTTTGCCATTAGGCCACGGAAGGTAGATTTATTCTTTCCCTTTAGGCTAAGGAAGATTGATTTATTTCCTTGCCATTTGGCCAAGGAGTATAGATTTATTTCTTTGTTATTTGGCTACGGAAGATTGCTTTAATTCTTTGCCATTTGGCCACGGAGTATAAATTTATCTCCTTGCCATTTGGCTACAGAATATTGATTTATTTCTTTGCCATTTGGTCACGGATTAAGATTTTTTCTTTATTATTTAGCTACGGAAAATAGTTTCATTTCTTTACCATAAGGCTACCGATGATATATTTATTCTTCGCCATTTGGCTATGGAAGATTGATATATTTCCTTGCCATTTGGCCACGGAGTATAGATTTATTTCTTTGCTTTTTGACTACGGACGATTGATTTACTTGTTTGCCACTTGGCCATGGAGTATAGATTTATTTTTTTGTCATTTGGCTACGGGAGATAGAATCCACGATATATCTTCCTGAAATGTTACAAAAGCGGTTTAACAATGATACCACTGTCACCGAGCAATTAATGTATTACTAAATATTTGATTACAAAGCCAACCAGTATAATTTAATGGGTTAAGTACGAGTACATATGGTGAATCCGCTGACAGCGCTGTTGCCTCCCAAGATGTTGTTACATTCCATAATTATCTCGTGTGAGCACCACCTTCACGCCAAATGCTCTCGATAAGAAATGCATTTGTGCATCTTCACATCATCTTTCACTTGTTCACAAGAACAGTCTGAAACGTACATCTGTTTTGAGTCTATTTACTCATGGCAATTTGGGTTTATCTCTGCGGTGATTATGGAATGAAATAAAATTTTTGTTGGCAGCATGAAAAAATTATTTTTGAGGAAAAGTAAAAATGGATTTTATCGTAATAATTAAATAAAAGAAAATTCCTTATATACTTCGGTCTATATAAAATTTTCAACATATAATGGTAAAAACTGAACCTTTTTTTACATTTTCTAGCAACTCTCTTTATTTCATAGTTTTTATTTCAGTAGTTTCATTGATGCATTTTCACTGCATATTTTGGTGCGTGTCTCTGAGGACAAGTCACTTAAAATACTGGAAGAAATATTTTTGAGTTCCTTATAAACACTGAGCTCTTGTAGGCGATATCTAAAATTAATAATTTTTTTTAAAGTTTGGTTTGCCCCTTCCAAAATTAATCATATAAATATATCAGAGTATAGACGTCAAACGGTTTCTAAGAAAAACGGCTGGGACATACGGACGTACGGATATGTGAGTTAATTTACAAGGCTTCCGAAGGTTACCTCACATGGGAAAAACTTGATATTTGGGTTCAATATCCAAAAAACCTGTCAAGCACGAGTGTAACTCGAGTGGAATTCCGTTGTTAATTTTTTAGAACGAAAATATATTGCCTATTATATCTTTCACATATATTTCGCGCATATTTAAAAAAAATTATGTGATATAACTGCAAATTAACGATTTTCAGCTTGTCTTTACTTGTGTTGTGAGACCTTGCTTGCTGCCAAATTTCATAATTCTACGGTCAACGGGAAGTACCCTATAGGTTTTGATTTATTTGCGAGTGTCAATATATGAGGTGTGGCCGTATTTTTAGGGTTCTTCTTGAATGCGTTGACTTAGAAGCTTGAATTTTTATAGTTGCAAGGGACCGTAGACCTTAAGTATTTGATATTAATTTCAACTTGATACTTCTACGCGTTCCTGAAAGACTTGACAGACCGACAGACGGAAACGAAGTGATCCTATAAGGTTTCCTTTTGAGGTACGGAAATCCAAAAAAAAAATTATCTCCGCATTTGTTATAATTTACAAATCTATTATTGTTCCAGGATATTTGTAATGTAGATCAGGAATTTCGAAGACAGCGTGCAAATGTCATAAGATAGACCTGATAACAGAATAGGTCTAAAAACGTCAAGTTTGACGTCAACGAAAACAATTTGCTTTATACAAATAATTCCCCCCTTAGGATCTAGAAACCATTAATATACGGACGGATATTCAACATTGTTACGACAATAAGTTTCCGTTCGGATATATACGTTAGCTAACTCATACGTATATATACGTTAGCTAACTCGCGACAATAACCATTATATTAAGGTTCGCTTTAAAAATCGACTTGTTGTATCGCATTGGCGTTGTCTTAACCTTTATTGTTCGTTAATATAGCGTTCGAAAAAATAGTGTCATATAACTTTACTAGCAGAAAGAAAAGGACGGAGCTATTTCGTCGACGATGACAGTTCTGTACTTTATCTATGGATAATAGAAACGCATTTTTATAGGTTGTTTTGTATTATTGCGCGTCAAGTAATTTTTATTCGTATCACTTGTCCTCAAATTGTCAATTCTACTTTTTATTTCTTTAGATAGTCGAAAGTATTTTACGAAGATATTATTTGGTAACGTATATAGATCATTCCTCAATTCTCGAGTACAGATTTTATTAGCATCTAATTTAATACATAACATAATTTTCATAAGTTAACTGTAACGATTAGTCATTTTATCCAATTAATTCTATTATTAAGGCTAAATTTATTAAATTATCGAAGGAAATATTTAAAGAACCTATAAAGTCAGCCGTAACGTCCGCTGTTTTAGCTACCTTTACGTAAAGTGAAATTAGGCGCCATTTTAATGTACGTAGCTGTCAAAATAAAGGTTTCATAATGATACAACATACTGACGTCTGCTTAAAGGCTAATAATTCCGTAACGTTTACGTTATTCATTAAGTAACATTATACAACATAGTACTGAATATTTAATGATTTAACGCACACGTCCGCAAAAAGTCAGCTTGCAAAAAATGCGACCGATTCAGACCGACCCTTGTCGATCGAGACGTTAAGAATTAAAATGTGCTAACGGAGAAAAGGATAGAACGTAAGTGTGAACACGCGCTAATGAAGGCGGCGAATTTTTAATCGGTGACGCGCGCGTTTCCTTTTGTGCAACCGACAGCGGCTGACAATTGCCGACTAAAATCGGCCGCCTACTCATTACATACAAAAGTCGATCTCCTGACTTAATATTAATGTGGAAGTGCGTTCGTTGTTAAGTTTGTTTGTAATTCGACAATTATTTGGTCAGTTTTTTTTTATGTTACGGGCTAAAACAGAGTATTCATACAGGAAAATTGTACATCTTTACTCGCGTAATGCGACAAGTCTGTTCTTTTCCGATTTTTCTGTACTTCGACTGATCTTCCGCCGCATTAATTTTATCTACTCGTTAATAATGCCAGACCATAAAAGTTTATTCATTTCAGCTCTGTCAAAAACAATCAGTGAGTATAGCGTATACATACTTTTTATCGGCATCAGTATTTAAATAATTAGGCAGTTTAAGTTCAGCTCGTTTATTATACCGCAACTCGCTATCATCTGCTGTCGTTATAGTTTAATAAATAAATTGTTATGTATGTCAAGTATACCTAATACACGCATCGACTTTGATCGATGGGGACTCACTGACGATTTAAGTCTTTTTCTATTCGAATATCGATCGATCAGTGTTCGATCAACTAGCTATCGTCTACTGTCGCTATAGTTTAATAAATAAATTGGTATGTATGTTAAGTTAGGTATACACGCATTGACTTTGATCGATGGCGATTTAAGCCTTTTTCTGTTTGAATATCGATCGATCAGTGTTCGATCAACTAGCTATCGTCTACTGTCGCTATAGTTTAATAAATAAATTGGTATGTATGTTAAGTTAGGTATACAGGCATTGACTTGGATCGATGGCGATTTAAGCCTTTTCTGGTAGAATATCGATCGATCTGTGTTCGATCAACTCGCTATCGTCGATCGATCTGCGATCGATCTGCGTTCGATCAACTCGCTATCGACTTCGATCGATGGCGACTCGCTGGCGATTTAAGCCTTTTTCTGTTCGAATATCAATCGATTAATGTTGGTTCAACTCGCTATCGTCTACTGCCACTATAGTTTAATAAATAAATTGTTATGTATGTTAAGTTAGGTATACACGCATCGACTTTGATCGATGGCGATTTAAGCCTTTTTCTTTTCGAATATCGATCGATCAGTGTTCGATCAACTAGCTATCGTCTACTGTCGCTATAGTTTAATAAATAAATTGTTATGCATGTTGAGTTAGGTATACACGCATCGACTTTGATCAATGGCGATTTAAGCTTTTTTCTGTTCGAATATCCATCGATCTGTGTTCGATCAACTATCGTCTACTGTCTACTGTCGCTATCGTCTACTGTCGCTATAGTTTAATAAATAAATTTTTATATATGTTAAGTTAGGTATACACGCATCGACTTCGATCGATGGCGACTCGCTGGCGATTTAAGCCTTTTTCTGTTCGAATATCAATCGATTAATGTTGGTTCAACTCGCTATCGTCTACTGCCACTATAGTTTAATAAATAAATTGTTATATATGTTAAGTTAGGTATACACGCATCGACTTTGATCGATGGCTATTTAAGCCTTTCTGTGTTCGAATATCGATCGATCATTGTTCGTTTCGTAGCAGACGTGTATACCTGTGTGTATTGAAGACCTGTGCCTGTGCTCTATTCTTCGTAATGTCCTTAGAAAGGCGACGAGCGTTGTTAGCGCTAACAGTTTCACAAATATGACAATGATAAAAAAATATAAATAGAAGATGTCGATCGCACGAATGGTTAGTTTAAAGACCAAGATTTTCTCATGTAAATTTAATGGCCGACTTAGTCCGTAATACAAGAATCGAATGATTTTTCAAATTATTTACGTATGGACTCGTGTACAATCAAAACGATGGATTTACGTACGGAATCATGTTAGCTCTGTTGGAGCCAAGGCTTAACAATGCGCCAGTCATTCACGTCCACATATCAGCTGTGTCACTGGCTACTGACGACTTTTCAGATTTGCAACGATTCGATTGCCGCATTGCCAGCGATATTAAATCGCTGTTAATCTTCACGTTCACATTCGGTTTGACATCGCCAGCGAGTTGCCGCCAATCGAAATCACTGCTGTGTGTAGTTAGCTTTAGTGAGCGACCGAGAAAATCACGTGTTTTTTTTCAATCAAAATTGGATATGAGGCACAGTAAATAAATACGGTGCTTTCAACCTATATACGAATAGTTTTTGCTTACTAGGGACGATGATTTTACCGTTCGGAATGTTTTCGGTTTCCAATAAACTGCTGACTAATGGAGAGTTCTGTCTTTATTATCTACGGACATATTGAGTTCAGCAAAAGAAATCTTAAATATAATAATTTATTAAACACAGGTATGTTGTGAAGAAATTAGACCAAAAACAGCACTAGCATTGTTTACAGAAACTACGCTGTCATCTATTTTATCTTTTATTTAATGACGTTCATTCACGTGACAAAAACTTTGCCAGTTAAAAAAAATTAAAATCATAGGCAATCAAGAGAGGGGACTGCCGACAGAAGTGAAAACTGAAAACTATGAAATAACAGTGTTTTTTTTGTTTTAACATTAACTGTAGTATCAAAAATTAAATTAAAAATAGTATAATCCAGACTAAGGGTTTTTACGCCTATCCGAACTTCGAGCAACTATTATATATATTTTTATATGGTTTATTTATTAGTCAAAAGTATAAATATAATTGAATTAAAATAATAATTAATGTACACTTATTTAAACATAATATTTGTATTTACGTAAATTTCAGCGAACTTAATTTTCAATATTATTTTCATCGTTTGCGTCATTATCATTATTAATTTCAACAATAATTAGATTATTTGTATTTTTCATTATATTCTAAAAAGGAAACATTTTCCTTGCATAATTAACATATTTAGTAATCACTGTAATATTGCACAATGAAGCAATTGAAAAAATATATCAAACTAAAACACAATTTAAACAATGAACAGTATACACAACATCGATCTTTGCACGTAGTCAATTTAACTTTACTTGAGTGTGTGCACGTGCGCGTGTGTGTGTGTGTGCGTGTGTGTGTGTATGTATGTATGTATGTGTATATATATATATATATATATATATATACTACACAATGTTTTACAATTATTATGACACGAGACATATTTTAATTTTTTTAATTATCATTAATGGTAAATTTTTAATAGTTATAATATATCCGTAAGCCAAGACGACGGTATATTAATTTCTAAACAAAATTTATTCCATTATGTAGTAAGGCTACTGGATAATGAAATTAAATGTATTTATAAAAAAGTACATGATATCAAATCTTTTATATTATTTTTATTATCCTTTATATCATTTTTATTATCCTTTATATTATTTTTATTATCCTTTATATTATTTTTATTATCCTTTATATTATTTATATTATCCTTTATATTATTTTTATTATCCTTTATATTATTTTTATTATCCTTTATATTATTTTTATTATCCTTTATATTATTTTTATTATCCTTTATATTATTTTTATTATCCTTTATATCATTTTTATTATCCTTTATATTATTTTTATTATCCTTTATATCATTTTTATTATCCTTTATATCATTTTTATTATCCTTTATATCATTTTTATTATCCTTTATATTATTTTTATTTTGGTTCTCAATTCGTCGGAATCTTTTTTTTATATACGTTCAGCGATAATTCTTTCATGAGTGGACCGATTTTGATGATTCTTTTTTTATTTGAAAGAGGGCGCTATAGGTGTGGTCCCATAAATGTGATGATGATCTGATGAAGAGGTCCGGAAATGAAGGATGTAACTCCTTAAAGATTGGCAGTAAATCGACTGTGATTCAGGATATTTGCTACGGGTAGTTGTTATTTTGAAAAATAACTACAGCAGTTACTAGGTCAGAGTCTGATGATAAGTTCTGGATATAAACAATGGAACTCCTTAATGGATATTAGTAAATCAATCGTGATTAAGTATATTTGCTACTAGTAGTTGTTACTTTGTAAAATCACTAAACCGTCGACCAGGCCAAGGTATGATGATGAGTTCTGGAGATGAACAATGGAACTTCTTAACGGATGGTAGGAAATTGAAAGTGGTTCAAATTATTTGCTGCTGGTGATTGTTACTCTGCACAACACGTCACCCTTATAGCTACATATATACTGTTAACATTAGCATGTCGGTGACGCGAACCCATAAGATTTCCCCCTACCAAAAATCGCTCGACGCGTCTAAATAAGTATTCACTTAAAAAAAAATAGCAGTAGCATTGTTCACGGAAAGTACGACTGTCATCTTCTATTCGTTCAATGTTCATTTACGTGACAGAAACTTTGTCAGTTGAAAAAAATTAACCGATTAATGTTGTCTAGTTGTCCCTTTTTACGCAACTTGACTGCATTATCAGATATTTTACTTTTGTTTGTCTATTTCTTTTCACTTTCGTGACCAATAAAAAAAATTGTCATGATTTAAATAAAATTTATTATGTAATTAAATAAAAAAGTATGAAAATATGGAATTAAAAATCAAATAATTTTAATCTAAAATGGAAAAATATTTTCAAATAATAGAATCGCGGTAAGAAGCTAACTGACAGTTAACCATAGATTGCAAGATGGCAACAAATGTTTATAAGGACGCATACGAACCGTCGATTACTGAAGCCGGGCTATCGTTCGGTTAACTTACTTTTCGTATATTGTAAGAAGCTAACTGAGAGTTAACCATAGATTGCAAGATGGCAACAAATGTTTATAGGGGCGCATACGAACTGTCGATTACTGAAGCCTGGCTATCGTTCGGTAACTCACTTTTCGTATGTTGTAGAGACTGGCAGTCAGTCTATGCGAGTGAAGCCACTATAACGTACAAAATCGTGTGAAATTTAACTGTTAACGTTGCTGTGTTCATGTGTTAAAAAATGGATAGTTTAATAGCTAAACCAAAACATGAACCTAACCTAACCAAAGCATAACCTAACTTAACCGATACATAGCATAATCGAATTAAAACAGCCTAACCTAACGAAAACTCAGTCTAACCTAATCAAAATACAGCCATACCTAACCAAAACTCAGTCTAATCTAATCAAAACACAGCCTAACCTAACTAAAATACAGGTTATTGCTTTTATATATTCTGTATAAAATGTTCTTTTTTGCTACGTAATTATTAGTTTCGTAGATACGAGAGTTCAAAATGGGACATTTTATTACAATGAAGTGTATTTCGTGATTCTACATAAAAAAATTGGCAGTTTATTTGACCCATAATTGACTCCTAAAACTTAAAATTTACATTTTTGTACTTCATGCCAATGTACGGGCCACAACTAGTGCAAGATGTCCCGTATTTCCTGAAACGTTCCGTATTTTTAGCTATATTTTAAGTATTCCTGCCTGGACTACTAACTGAACTTTATGGAATTCTTAGCGAACAAGAATGTAAATGTATAAAGCAAGCTAATAGTGGTTTGTACATATCAACTGATACCTCTGTCGGTGCCAAGGCTTAACAACGCGCCAGTCGTCCACGTCCACACAGCAGCTGTGTCGCTGACTGCTCAAGACTTTTCAGATATGCAACAATTAACAATTCTATGATCGGTGATGATATATAAATTGTGACCTCAGCGTATTATTATTTGGAGTAAAAATTGTGACTTAAGCCTAAAACTGTGCGTCAAAACCTGTGTCTTTGTCAGTTTTGTATTAATTTCGATGCAGAGTCAAACATAGATACACTTATTAAGACCAACAAGATAGTAAAACAAAAATCCGAATGTCTCCATCCGTTGAAGTGTTATGTTCCGAATAAGATGACGGTCTGTTTATAATTAGTGAACGAAAGCTTCAAGTGACTATGGGCGAATGAAAACTTGTTTTTTTTTCGTCGAGTATTATGAAGTCCTGTATTTATTTCACTTTTTATCATGTGACAGTTCCAGACGAAAGTAATATCTTGTCACCTTAGTCAAAACTGAGTATAATTACGTCAAAATTCAGCGATCTACGTCATACGTTCTCTAAGAAAATATTCTGACCTATTGATGAGCGAAAATACGACATGTTCATTGTAAATTTTTTTTTGTTTTAGTACGAAACAAACGTATATACAAACATATTGTTCTCACTACGTCACTGATTGACAATTAAAGTTAATTTCTAAAGCGTACCACATTAAGAGCAACATTATCGTCGGGCCATTGTATTCGCAAGCTCGGCGCTCATTACGCCCGATTGCGCGCATAATAGTTGTCACTGGTAGCACCGTCACGCTCATAGCGCCATTTGTAGCAATAAAATGTCATATCTAGATGATTTCGTAGGGTTGTGCAAAGAATTGGCGGATTTATCGATATGTTTTTTATCTAATCGATTAAAAGGAAAACAATCAACAGATTGTACTACGTGGGTTAGAAATAAAATCTGCTACGATGGTTTCCTTTCCCTTCGTTAAATATTACTTAAAAGTGATAATCAGCCTTTTACTTAACCCTTTACCGTATTATAAATAATCTTCATAATATTTCATGTAAGAAAATTTATATTAAAAAAGCTAAAACCATGCTTTGAAAACCAAAGGACTTAATGATGCAAGTCACACGAGTCCAAACTCGATGGGTTTATTTTAGCTATTGAGAAGTTCCCAAAAGCATCTTCCTCCTCGATTATCAGACACTCTTCATCGCCAAAGGTCTCATCGAGATAAGTGAAATGTGCTGAAGCTCAATGGATTTACTGTTAGCTATTAAGAAGTTTTCACGACTACCTTCCTCGTGCATGATCAGAACCTCGCGGTTACAATATGTAACTAAAGGACTCATTGATACAACTCGAAACGAGCTGAAATTCGATGGGTTTATTGCCAGCCATTGAAAATTTTCCATGATCACCCCTCTTCTCTATAATTCTATCTGCTCGATATTATTGTATTGTCATCAGTCCTCCCGATTATGCGAAATTCCCATGACTATCTCTCTCCTATCTATGAGATCTTCTCGTTTGCAATATGTAATCAAATGACTCAATGAGATTAGTCAGCTCGAATGTTGTTTCTGTTTGAATTTTAGTAAAAAAAATATTTTAATAAAATAAAATACTATATTAAAGTACCGGGTGGCCCAGCATTGGTCGGTGTATTTCGAGTTTCTCGTAGGAACGTATAACTTATAAGTCTTTCCCCTCAACTTATATATATATATATATATATATATATATATATATATATATATATACATACATATATACATATACAAGAATTATTCGTTTAATAGTATACGATTATCCTCAAATTAAATATCAATCCAAAAATGAATGCACTTCGTGTTATACATGCATTCTTGAATTCTTGAATGAATGCACTTCGTGTTATATAGTGAGTTGTTCACTTTCCGCTTGCCCATTACTAGAGGGAACCGGTTTACCCGAACAGTGAACTCGCTTGGTCGATGCCGAGGAGAGCCGAGTTTACCCAATTTAGCGTCACCGACCTTAGCGTGAGGGCTCAGTTTCGTCCACTGCTTAGGAAAATGCACAGGTGCGCCTAAATAAATTCTCACTTCAAAAGATAATGTTTCAATGTAGTAGGGATATCTTGGGAGTTTCGCCTATTATTTGTCCCGTGGATCACATCTGAAAGGAATGTCACCCGCGGAGGTCACGCGCGAAATCGTTTCTTCCCATGTGGGTACTCGAGATAAACAGTGCACGAGCCGAGGGCGCTCGGTTGAACGATCGGACTATTATTGTAATGATAGACGATGTTCTTTGTTAAACCCGGTTAAAATTTATGTGTGTGGCAATTGATAAAATAAACAAGCCAAGTGTGCTTCGCACTCGAGCACGCTTGATTCCGCTGTTATGTTAATTTAATTTTTTTTAATGTTTTGGTAATAAATTTTCATTTTTATAATACAAATAATATCTTTTGAACACTTTTTCAATATTAATTTAATATGTCCTCAAGTATGTATATGTAATATATATTTTTTTAAATTCGTCGTGTTACGTGTCGTGTTTATATTTAATATATATATATATATATATATATATATATATATATATATATATATATATATATATATTTATGGTTCCGTATCAAAATGGTGAAAAAGAACCTTTATGTTAAAAAATAGCAGTTATGTAAGTTGCTTGCCTAGTCCTGGTGTCAATATCCCTAAAATATTTAAATATTTTTTCTATATTTCTGAAGGTTAGGAGGGGGGAGTGGATTTAGTTTCTTTAAACGTCATATCAAAAGGCATTTTTAGCATGTTATAAAGCTATTTCTATTTTAATTTTGACTTGCCTGGTTTTTTTTATAATAGTAAAAGTGTACGCAAAACTTTACAATTCTTACCTCTGAACTGGTGAGCCGCAAAATATAAAGTGGTTTTTATGGTACGGCACATTCAGTTCACGAATCCAACCCACACTTCGCAGGTGTTTTATATTTCTTCTCGTACTTTACATCTACATCATCTATATGTTAGAGCAGTCTAGCTATTGTCTAACTTTAATATTTCTACATCCAATGATTTTAAACATACGAACTTATCACAAGCGGCCAATATATGGCCTCCATTCTACGTTGGCGTGAAAAAAGTTTGGATTTCGGAATATGGTAGAAATGTACTAGCAGGGGGTCCACCGAAACAAGTGAAATTTTGAAAGCGGTCTACGAAACAAGTTTGGGAACCTCCGCTTTAAACGTTTAGAATTAAGTCGTAAGTTAATGCTGTATAACTCTGTGAACCGGATGGCTGGTATGGCTATTAAATTAATCCAAATTAATAGAAAATTAAATATATAACTTTTAGTATACTTTTCGCGAAAGTAAATATATTTTGAATTTCGGAAAAGTTTGAGATGCAAAAATAACTGCCATAGTTTTCAGGGAAATTTTAGGTGAATTTCTAGTAACATTATTTTTTTTTTATAATTTTGACTTCAAATGGTGGGAGGGGTACGATTTTCTTGATATTTTCAGCAGCAATATCTGTGGAAATGTCTTGTACCGCTATATAATTCTGATTTTATAAGGGTTCCTTTCCCTTTCGAGGAATTTTCAGAATTATAGGATATTTAGTACTCTTCAATATTATCATCGAAATTCTTGCGTATAAGTGGTATGCAAGTAATACGGAAAAAAGAAAATAATTTTTGCAATCTTTAACGACCGTGAATGTTCGGTTGTGCGGGAATGGTCGTGTGAATTAAATTGTAGAAAATTTAATGCCCTTAAATTTCATTATCTCAAAAACGAGATATCATCATAGCATCAACATCTCTGGAGGTATTTAGCTTTAAAGTTTTCAAAAACATGGCGAATTTATTGCTAGCTCTCAGGCCGTGCCGATATGGCAAATTGCTCAGGGGCGCGACTCTCGACAATATTGTCAACAAAAAAAATATTTACCCTAAACCATGCATTACGAATCTATATTTTTGGATAGTTTTACTGTACTACAACGCATTCGTTTCTGGCATTTGTAAGACAGGTATAATTAAAACTACTTGCTATCCGCGTTTTCCGTTTCCCCTAGGGGGACACGGTTCAATAAATTGCTTTTCTAGATAGCATATATTTTGTTAAATAATACGCCAATGGATAACAGTGGCGGCGTGTGGGAAAATTCATTTCAGTAAAGTGTTCTTAATTTCATAAGAAGGAAGTGGGAAGTGGTCGTTACGTGCGTATGCATATATATTCTTGCTATTCAATATTAAGATGGTGCCTGCTGTAATATTATGGCTACCTACCATGAATAATATTTCGTCAAATTCATCTTATAATGTCAAACTCTTCGCTGACGCTAATACTTTTTAAACAAACAATACATTTTTATACGAATGTTATTTTTAGTGTTTCGTGGCAAAATTGCCAAAACGGAATATAAATTGAATCATTTCGACGTCTGGCTGTCAGTGTCACAGGCGATTTTCTTAGAAACTATACGAAACAACAATTTTAAATTTAGCATAAATATAAAGTATAGTCCCAGGGAATCCCAAAGAATATGGCTGGACTATCAGCAAATTTAAACAAACATTTTCGGCGCATGAACAGTAATAATCAGTGAGGCTAAATGAGTATAGGACATTAGTCTAACTGTTGTTAGCGATAAGTTCAATTATGATTTTAATTTTTAACCCATTGCGTGCTAAGCAAAAATTGTGATTTTATTCTTCATTGTCGGCATGCAAAATAATCTCTTATCAGAATATTCTTAAATTGATATAGAGTCCAAGTTATAATTTCTGAAGTGTGTGTTAATTTGTATATGAAACATCTCTTTATAACAAATGCCCCATGTCCAGACCGTACTAAGTTTCAGTGTTAGTCTCACGAACTTTGGATGGTAAGAACATACGTACAGTTAGTACAAGTATACTCGTAGCTTGTACTAGAGAACAGATGTCTTACTGTCGTATTTTCGTACCTGACACAGAAGGGGTTAATTGTTTAGACAAAGAAAAAATATGTTTTTTACCAAGTTTCAATGCTAGTCTTATAAACTTCGGATGGAATGAACATACGTACAATTAGTATAAGTATACTCGTAGCTTGCACTAGAGAACAGATGTCTTATTGTCTTATTATCGTACCTGGCACAGAAGGGGTTAATTTTTTAGACAAAGAAAAAATATATATTTTGTTCTCACTTATTTAGCTATTTTATGAAAAGATTATATTGTGTACTGCCATATACACAGATTGTTGGTTAATTGGTTTAACAAGAATTTTGTTTTCGGTGTCCCCACGAAACTTAGACAAAAGTCTAACTGTAACAGAGTGAATTCTGTACACGAACAATATTTCAAAAAGAGTGATTGATTTAGTGTATAGAATGATAATAGAAGCCAGAAAACCTGATTGTTGACTTTTTGTCTGTCTGTCTGTATGTTAATTTGTTCTTCAATCACGCGAAATGTACCGGACGGATTTTGATGAAATTTGGCATAGTAATGGTTTAACCCTTCGTGCAACATATGCGATCTGATATCTGGATGCGAAAGATTAAAAATAAAAGACCCTGACTTGATGGGTATTAGGATATTGGTACTGCCGACGCCATCTGTTTTATCCGTTGTCAATATTTTTACATATGACGGTTACTCTAAAGAATAATTGTCAGTGAATTTCACGCGAACCAAGCCGAGAGGATAGCTAGTAATCTATAACGTTTAATTTGGGCCTTTATTAGTGAAAAATTATTATTTTTCAATAACATTACTTTTTATTTTCAACATTGTCTCTATCATAAATTACGTTTAAACATTTCGTTGTTATAAATAGAACCTTATTAAAAATTAAGGTCAAGTCCAAGCTATACTTGCACAATTAGTGTCCGTTGCCATCAGTCCCCCATTTGAATATTAATAGTGATGCACTCCGACTGTACTTAAAAGTACTGCACTCCGACTGTACTTAAAATTAAGGTCAAGTCCAAGCTATACTTGCACAATTAGTGTCCGTTGCCATCAGTTCCCCATTTGAATATTAATAGTGATGCACTCCGACTGTACTTAAAAGTACTGCACTCCGACTGTACTTAAAATTAAGGTCAAGTCCAAGCTATACTTGCACAATTAGTGTCGTTGCCATCAGTCCCCCATTTGAATATTAATAGTGATGCACTCCGACTGTACTTAAAAGTACTGCACTCCGACTGTACTTAAAATTAAGGTCAAGTCCAAGCTATACTTGCACAATTAGTGTCGTTGCCATCAGTCCCCCATTTGAATATTAATAGTGATGCACTCCCACTGTACTTAAAAGTACTGCACTCCGACTATACTTAAAATGAAGGTCAAGTCCAAGCTATACTTGCACAATTAGTGTCGTTGCCATCAGTCCCCCATTTGAATATTAATAGTGACGCACTCCGACTGTACTTAAAAGTACTGCACTCCGACTGTACTTAAAATTAAGGTCAAGTCCAAGCTATACTTGCACATTTAGTGTCGTTGCCATCAGTCCCCCATTTGAATATTAATAGTGATGCACTCCGATTGTACTTAAAAGGCGCCCATCTGCTGCACTAACCGCCGCCGAACGAATGCCGTATCACATCGCGTACGCGCGGAGATGACTTGGGAGTGTTTCGACTGAGCCAAATGGAACATTTTGAAAACCATATAAGGACAATAGTTGTTATTTAGATTATATATTTTTGAAAATAACAACTATTGTCCTTTTTAAATGTTCTCTTAAACCAATTGGTTTAGCAATTACAAGGAAATAAACAATTAAATTTTTCATATCAATTATTCGTGCTAGGATTTTTTAATCCTGATAATTTTCGTTAGATCAATATTTCTTTTTTTTTTAGATTTTTCCGAGCTTCCTCTTGGTTATAAGGGCGGGACAGCAGTTTTAAGTTTTTCCTGAATTTTTTTTAAAAAAATTCATAAAAAATACGTAATATGTGTTCAATAACACATATTCGTACTTCAGCCAGTTTTCATTTGACACCCTAGATATCCTTGACTGATTTTTTTATTTTCCTATTTACCCCTGAAATTAACCCTCTGAATCAAGATTGGAGTTATTATACTTCACATTTATAATTAGGTCACCTCTGTGCTAAATTAAATTTTTTTACGTTAAATAGTTTTCGAGAAAATCACCTGTGACGACGGACACCAAAGTGATTCCATTAGCGTTTCGTTTTGGCAATTTTGTCAGACCAAAAAAAATGAACAAATACATTATATTCGAGTATAATACGTTTGGCTATCTGCGAAATAATATACGTATCGCTCAATATGCATAGCCGAATAAGGTGTTCGTCGCGTCGCTTTGATGATACCGCGTGACGCCCGGTGTACATGGCACTGCAGGACATTTAACCCTTGTTGAAACGAATTGAACGTTGAAATAGTATGTCTCGAAAATAGGATGGAATACGAAAAAAAATATTTAATATATAAGATGATTATTTTATATTGTACCCAGGAACCCATAAAATCGGCTAGTTCGAATTTAATAACTTGGCGTGTAGGCTGATGCACGGCCTTTCGGTGACCACTAAAAACTAGAAAGCGATCCGATTTGTATCTTAAAGTTGTTTTATCTCACAAGTCCGCTGGGATGCTGATGCGGCTTTCTCCTGGTGAATGTCTACAGCCTCCGCATTTAATAGAGGGGCCCGTTATGGGAGTGCTCGTAGCTTTGGCCTTTATAACTGTGCGCCTTAAACGTTCGCCGCCTACTACTTGGAAATATCTGATTCCTTCATTTGGGAGTTTAATAGTAGATAATAAACTACAATTTTCAGTCAATAAAATATCATTAAAAAAAGAAAAAGGACAAAAAATGTTTAATTTTTCCTAAGACAAAAATAATTTATTAGTGAAAACAAAAGTGTTTTTATTGCTTTTTTTAAATAAATAATTGTCAGAAAAAGTTCAAAATAAAAAGAAAGTTAAAAACATAAGGAGTAGAGAGAATAGGGCAAGAAGATCTGCACAAAACGGATACCGGGAACAGCGCGAAAAAAGGGAATTTTCGCAGAAAATTGTTTATGACAAGCTATTTGATAAATAATTGTGGAAATATCAATAGGTTTCCATTCTAATAGTTAAAAGAAAAATTTAATAATAAAAATTTGCGACCTGTAGCGTGTCTTCATAGCTACTTATGTACATACATAGGTACAGACCAACGGACTCCGACGCATGCCATTTTTCAAAAGGCAAATTTAGAACATATTAAAATATTGTAAACTCTTTGTAACGACACTTTTTGTAACGGAAAACTCTGCATAACGTAAAGACTGTTTGATCTTGGTCGCTTTGCTTTCTAACCAGCACACTGATTTACTCTTTATAACGAACCCGCCATTCTCTATTACGAACGAGAAGACATCGTTTAGGCGGCACAAGTTGTTTATTGGTTTTGTTTTTCACTAAGCACATATTTATTACCAACAGGCTCATATAGACTCCTAATTACCCGAGCAATTTTAATCTGATATCTAATATTGACATAAACAACTAGCAGATACCTTACAAATATTTATTTATTTAGAACTATATTTTGTACATATCTAACGAGCATCTGCAGCTAAACTGTTATACGAACCTTTTACTTTTTTAATGTATCGCATTGAAACTTCTAAAACATGTAAGCTAAAACCTAATTTCTGTTGAATTTTTAAAGCACCCAAGAATAACTTAATCAGAGAAATAAACAGAAAGACAACTGACAACGACGCTTGCCTTTACGATTGCCGACAATTCTAATAATGGATAGAGATAGCTCTATTGCTGTTATTGTGTACAGTCATCACTGCTGTTTTTGTTAGTTACACGTATTTACTGGGTTACGTTGATCCTTAACACATTACTGCTTTCGCATGTAAGAAAGTACAAAATAGCTATTAAAATAGTAAACAAATTCAATCAAAGTTGACGGATAGTTTAAATGATTATTTTAAAATGTGAGAAATAAATGTAAGCTAGCTATAAGAATAAGGGAACTGGTCAAATATCTTTGTAAATAAAACCGAATATATAATTAGAAATCTTAAAAAAATATCTATCTTATTTGCACACTCCGTAAAGCGAAAACTCTCTATAACGAAAGAAAATACTCGGTCCCTTGAGTTTCATTATAAAGAGTGTTACAGCGTTTCATTATAAAGAGTGTTGCAGCGGAAAATTAAACGTCGATTATTTGTAAAATTCCCCGAATTATATCGTCCAAATTCGAGGCTGACGCTTTAGTCGATAATAAAGCACACGCTCGCGGAGCGTGCAGTAACGATACAGTGCGTTAATGTTAATTGATATAATGCCAAATATGTATTTTGAGATTTCTTACTCACAATATCCATTAAATACTAATAAAAATAAGCTATTAAGATGATTTAAATAAATAAGACTTAATTTACTAGTTAAAAGTAAATTATAGAATTAGCCATTCAAAAATTTCTGATTTTTTCGTTTCCATTTATGCGTTAACTTTGTACTGAACTAGAGTGATACCTAAAGTGGCTCGAGTCTGTCAGAACGAGAAGAGGATAACATTGTTTTTTGCATATGTAAACTTTATTGTGAATTTAAATTTGTGCTGATGTTAGAGGTAGGGCGAAGTTAGAGGAGAGAGGAAAAGGTAATCGTCTGTTTCGTTCTCCATCGTTCTGTTTGTACACGTGTGAATAAGATAAAAACTGGCAAAGTAATTATGTATTTGAATTTCGAAATATTTGTATTTCGTGTAGAGAAGTGATAACAAGTATCACTTTCGTTTATCCACTGTGAAAGTCGCTTTGGCTTTAACATTAAAGGGGTTCGTAGCTCCATGCTTTGGTCTACTTCAAATTATCGAATTTAATCAGCTGTTTTATGTGAACCGATGTATGAATCAATAGTATTTGATAGCAGAGTGGACCGTTCGCTGCTGATTGCCCGTTAAATGTGTGTAGGCCCTTAAAATGCATACCCGTACCATATGCTCACACACTGAAACTAGTTCACCTGTATTCTTAAAGTATTTCTATTTATAAATATTCAAACAGATTCATGTTTCGAGATAATTTATAACGAGATAACTGACAGTATCTTGAGAGATAAAAATCGATATCGGAGCTCCCATTTCAAGCGTGTCACTCAGTATTGGTTGTGGGAATAAGCTAGCGGCGCAACGGTGTTCGTTATTAACTTGCGAAGTTATACGTGTTTTTAGTATAATATAAAAAAAAGTGAAAATGCGAAGGTCCAGATATTATCAAGCCCCCGAGCTGGGAGACTTGGAAGAGATGCTCGCTCACGTCCAAGAGCAATTGGAGCGAGATATAGATGAAGCTGAAACGCAGTCGGCCAATAAGATTAAGGATAAAAACCCTGCGTTGTCGGTGAGACACGAAGTGGAATCGTCTCCGAGATCCGTCCGCAGGTCTGCTTCTTTCAATTCAAGGATTCAACAGCCCGGAAATAACGCAGCGTCAAACGAAAGGACGATGGAAAATTCCGATGAGAGACAGTTTATAGATCAAAGAAATCGCTTTATTTCGGAACATCTTAAGACTGAAAACGAGCAAATACTTCTTCGTTCCGATATGGCCAATAACAAAGATTATGTCAGAACGAGCAGTGATTTAAGTAATTTTCCCAAGTCTACTACAAGTGCCGCACCGGAGCGTACAATGGACGATTCGAAATCAGTTTCCTCCGTAAGCTTGGTGAATAACGAGGTGAGATTGAAGGCGTCGGGCCCTGAAATGGGATCGCAAATTTCTTTCCAGTCGTTCAGATCTGAGCCGGTAAGTCAGAGGCGTTCGACTCAAAGTCTGAAAGAGAAGTGTGCCGACGCCGACGTGGCTGGATCGATGCCGTCGTTAGAGGGCCGAGCGGCTAGGAAGAAATCCAGTGGGATAGTCGACAACAAAATGGCAACCTTACCCAGGGGCTACGGCTCTAAGTTTGGGCAGAAGATCCCCGAGGACTGGAAGGATTACTGGGCACAGTAAGTTGGTTTTGTTAACGTAAAACTTTTCGTGTTTATTGATTTAATGTCGCCGCGCGTCGTTGCCGTGATGACGGAGCTTATTAACAAACAATGAACTCCGCATTGGGACTTATTATGAAGATCGTTGTTGTCGATTTTCTTAAGACGTTTTATATAAGAGGAAATGATTTTAAAAGTTTTTGAATGGAATATTATTCGAAAGATTTAGTTTATGACTATAATTCGCTCGCTTGTATATCGAAGTTTATATTGATAAAACTTTGGAATTTGATCCAAAAGATTTTTAGGTTTTGCATTGAGACACATTATGCGTGTCCCTAAAACTTGGTAAAGAAACAATTGTTTCCTTCGACCTAATGAATTGATTGTTGATCATTTCCCGATTTCTCCGCTGGTCAACTCCAATTCTTACAATCAATTTATTGAAAGCTAATTTTTGAGGTGTTTGTTTGAAACATGTCGGTGAATAATTTTCAAAAATGACTAGTGATCCTTTTAACATTGTGTATGCCATTAATTCTACCAAGATTCAGACTAAAATTATACAGACAAAATACTGTTTTTTATTTTTATTATGAGTAAAATAGAATACAGGTACTTTTATTGCAGATATTTTAGGTGATTCGTCAAATTGTCACTTGGGATTCATCAACCGCGATAAGTTCTGGCTAACCTGTAAACAATAGGTCTCGACATTCAAATACTTTAATGTCGACTTCGTCAGCTGAACCATCGAGACAGTCCTATATTATTTGTTCTGACTTTCAAATTCTGCTTGCGTCAACATACCAAACGAACAACTTTGGACAAATCTGTCTTTCTAAATATGGATTTGAGAAGCTCATTGATGGGAACAGTAGCATAGAAGCTATGTTTCATGCGTGTCTGAGGTCTTGAATTGTCATGAATTTTGTTCAGCGATTTGTCACGGGCGTTAGGGCTACAAAAATAGTTCCATAGACTCTTAATTGTCAACTTTTGGCTTTTGATAGAGATGGTAAACGTCCGTACATGGTAATGATTCTCTGTAGAATACGCTTTCTGAAGATATTCTTTCAATTTGTACTCCTTGTCATTGTTTCATCAATGTTTGATCATTACCAATTGTGATCAACTAGATCTTTGCATTGTACGCGAGTGTTGAACTGTCTTTGTGGAACTTTTTCTTATAGTGAATATTTAAAGAAATAAGTTTCGGTATATTTTTTTGTTTTACGAAGTTAAAAACGATTATTTACCAAACAAGATAAAAACTCGGAGTTGCCATGCAATGGCAAATCCACAAAATCCAAAACAATCAGATCGTTTTTAACTTAGCCGTGGTAACTTTGCTTGAGCAAACTTCTCCACAGTCGAGTACGATATTGATTTGGTGTGTGCATAGTATCCACGTATAGCCCATTCTGCTTTGTGAATTATTTTAATTTGATCGATTGCCTATCCGACCTTGCGCCTTGTCCTCGACCCTGAAAACGAGCGACGCGATTTACACGGACCGGAGACAAAAGATGCCGACTTTTCGTGAGGAATGCCTACTGAATATGACTCCGTCACTACGAAACATATTCTGTCTAATTACTTGCTCAAACATTTCTGCAGCTATTTGATGACTGTCGCCGTTAACATATGCTCAAAGTTCATTTTCCGCGTTGGTACTTATTGTAACAGTCACCAACCACGCGTCCTGTCTAACAATGGGGCTGCACAAATTTTATTTGTTCTACTTTGGACTGATATTGGCTAACTGCCATCCATTATGGTGCTACATAGCCATCGTACATTTAGCAGACAGCCATTATGTGGCTACTAGATACCGTATAAGAAGGTTATCTACCATCATGATACCACCAGTGGAACTGTAGGCTGCAATGATAAGGTGATATATTATTCTTATTAAGACTCGAAATACTTAAATCATGTTTGACTGTGGAAGTGTTACATTATTCAGCGTGCATTTCCAAAAGCGTTAATTGATAACGCGGATTGTTTACAAATTTAATGCTTACTTGGAAGACCAACTGTCAACTGCCTGTTCCAGTTCCAGTCCATTTATCCGAAGATGGATAAATGAAAAAAATACGAGTTGAACAGGCGCTGAGGATATCGTTCCTAATAATAAAAAATATGTCATAAAAAATCGCAATAATTTTCCACAAATTTTTGAAAAGTTATCGAAAATTTTTTTGGTAGTAAGGCGAAGCGCAAATAGAAAACAAATTTGTTTAAAAAGTATTACAAAAAAAATTAATGAAGCCAATTTTAGACCCTTTAAATGATGTAGAGTTGTATAGAGTCCCAGTTCATCATTCACATCAGGATCAACAAAATTTACTTCGTTTATCGAGTTCCTAGCTCCAATTGTAGTGGGTAAATGTGGCTGTTCTGAAGTGGATGCACGATGGTTTTGGAGTTTATGCTTTTTCTTTCGAGATGAGGAGATGGGAGAATTGAGTACAAAGAACATAAACGATCTTCCAGTTTTCATTCTTCCAGCTTTGGTCACAGAACGTCTACTGGTTGGTGTAGTAAAAAAATAGATCGATTTCTTAACTCGATCGTTGTCTCGTCACTGTTAGCGTCTGTGCCGGTGTTGGTTTGGGCGCGTCTCGCTGTAGACGGGCGCGTTCAATAGATTGGAGCACGACCAAGGGCACTTAGCGACTGGACGAATTCAATATGTCCTCAATCTTACGATTGATTTATATTGCTGTAGCGAGGCGCCCAACTCGCTGACTCTGAAAGTATGCGGCACTGGATCAGATGTGACCGTTTTTTGTGCTGCCAATGTCATATGGGTGTAATAGTGTCACCTCCACATAGCGTTCTTTGGAAACTCGGATGCACTGCATTCTCATTACTCGGAAGATCAATGAGATCATTAATCATTGTGATGACCAAAATATTTATATGAAGTGTGTTTAATGGATTATGTCATAGTGCGGCCATTGTCGAATAATGTTTATGTTTATAAATTTCAAAAGATATTATACAAACGATCATAGGCACGTATACTACCGTCAGATAGTTTCGAAGTAATTTGTTAATTTTTTCAGAACTCTTTAAAACTTTGGCCGTGATTTTTGAAAATTAGCGAAAAAATCCTCGTCTCTTCGAACCAATTAAGGTGTGTGAACACTTCTAAAAAAGAATGAATGTCAATAAAAAAATGTCATTCTTGCTCAGCAAAGGTATGAACTATTTTACATTACGCAAATTAAAGTTGAGAAGCACTTGGTTAGCCTTTTTTTAATATAGAGTCTCTCCACATTTAATACAGAGTCTCTGCACATGTCAATAAATAGTCCGATATACTTGAATGTATTGGTATGATGAGTTAATTGAAGTCAAAATAACTTATACTATTTAGAAAATATATATGGCTTTCAAACAGTCTGACTATAGTATACGAACTTCATATGTGCGACCATCTGTGATGGCGCCTTTTTCTTGGGTGGTTTTCGAAACTTGATACGTAGCGAAGTTTTTGGTGGAATACAAATTTGGCATCTGTGTGGCATGTGCGCTGGTGCAAGTGATTAGCAATTTGCCCAGTATAAAATGTACTTTTTTATGTGACAAATGGTTTATAAATTGCCAGCGTCTCTATAACCGGTCCATGGCTGTTGCAATTGTAATGATCTTGGCAATCGTTGGGGCTACGACACCGGACGCGATCGTTGGTTTCGTTATTATGTATTTATTTATAGACGCCGTTTAGTAAATTTTGTTTTTTGTTTGTTACAGGAATAAACCAGAAAACATGGATTTTGGGATTCTCATTTTAAGTTAATTAGTTTAATTTGAGAAATTTTTTTTCACACTAATCGGTTCAAATTAATACTAGATGTTAGATTATGACTATTATTGTTTCAATAATCTATAGATTGGCAGATCGTTTCAGTGTTAATACATTTTTCGTTCTTTCGTCTGTTCTATAATAATTCTATAAAAGTTCTATATAAATTAAATATTTTATTATTTTAATTTCTGCTATTAATAAAATCTTTAAATTCATATATTTTAAACATATTTAACTTTTTATCTATTCATATATACACTCTCCTGAATCCAAGTATATTTGCAAATTAAATATTGTTACATAATATCAAGATGTAGTCCGAAAAATGAAAAAATTTAAATGATTAACTAATTTTTCAATAGGTGGCGCCATGAGATATTTAAATCGTGCTCTACTATAGTCGTAATACGAGAAACGTTTCAATTAAGGTTTGTTGCATAACAGATCGCCATATTGTTTCATTTGTAGCAGACCAAATTAAGCAGTTAATATTTTTTTTCCATTATTTAAATAGCTCTGATTTTATAATTGACATTTTTTATGATACATTAAAGCATATTGCAAAATTACGAGAAACTAGCTTCATGTGTTTATTCGATTTTAATAATCAATATTTTTTCCCGTTATTCGAATATCCATCGCTCTGATTGCATGATTAACATTGTTTTACGACACATCAAACCTACGACTATACAGATTCATGCGGTTAAACTTAAAGATGGACTGCGTGTAGAGTTTATTAGTCTATAATATTTTATTTCGTTATTAAAATATTCACACTGTATTCTACCATAAAATAAATCAATACGCGAACATAAAATAAATCAGTACGCGGTACAGTAAACACAAATATTTTCTATCCACTTAAACTTTTGATCTACTAGTTTCCATGCCATTTTTTATTAATTAAAAGTAATAAGAATTTATGCATATTTATGTATGTATGCATATCTCTTTCTATAATATTTTATTTCGTTATTAAAATATTCACACTGTATTCTACCATAAAATAAATCAACACGCGAACATAAAATAAATCAGTACGCGGTACAGTAAACACATATATTTTCTATCCACTTAAACTTTTGATCTACTAGTTTCCATGCCATTTTTTATTAATTAAACGTAATAAGAATTTATGCATATTTATATATGTATGCATATCTCTTTCTATAATATTTTATTTCGTTTTATAAATATTCACACTGTATTCTACCATAAAATAAATCAATACGCGAACATAAAATAAATCAGTACGCGGTACAGTAAACACAAATATTTTCTATCCACTTAAACTTTTGATCTACTAGTTTCCATGCCATTTTTTATTAATTTAACGTAATAAGAATTTATGCATATTTATGTATGTATGCATATCTCTTTCTATAATATTTTATTTTGTAATTAAAATATTCGTACTGTATTCTACCATAAAATAAATCAATACGCGAACATAAAATAAATCAGTACGGGGTACAGTAAACACAAATATTTTCTATCCACTTAAACTTTTGATCTACTAGTTTCCATGCCATTTTTTATTAATTTAACGTAATAAGAATTTATGCATATTTATGTATGTATGCATATCTCTTTCTATAATATTTGATTTCGTTTTATAAATATTCACACTGTATTCTACCATAAAATAAATCAATACGCGAACATAAAATAAATCAGTACGCGGTACAGTAAACACAAATATTTTCTATCCACTTAAACTTTTGATCTACTAGTTTCCATGTCATTTTTTATTAATTAAACGTAATAAGAATTTATGCATATTTATGTATGTATGCATATCTCTTTCTATAATATTTTATTTTGTAATTAAAATATTCGTACTGTATTCTACCATAAAATAAATCAATACGCGAACATAAAATAAATCAGTACGGGGTACAGTAAACACAAATATTTTCTATCCACTTAAACTTTTGATCTACTAGTTTCCATGCCATTTTTTATTAATTTAACGTAATAAGAATTTATGCATATTTATGTATGTATGCATATCTCTTTCTATAATATTTGATTTCGTTTTATAAATATTCACACTGTATTCTACCATAAAATAAATCAATACGCGAACATAAAATAAATCAGTACGCGGTACAGTAAACACAAATATTTTCTATCCACTTAAACTTTTGATCTACTAGTTTCCATGTCATTTTTTATTAATTAAACGTAATAAGAATTTATGCATATTTATGTATGTATGCATATCTCTTCGTAGTATCCCCTTACTACACAAGCTAAATATAACGAAATATAAAAATATTTTAGGGTAGTCATATTTATATAGTTCTGAGTTCCCCCAAAATTTGCGGGATGCGTAATTATATGGACAGGTCGTTAATGTAAAATTAATTTGAAATTTGTCACGTTTGTTTCAGTGAGCAGTCGATAAGCAGCGCGCGTGCCTCGGTGATGGTGTACGATGACGCGCACAAGCGCTGGGTGCCATCCGGCTCCAGCTCTGGCCTCTCCAAGGTTCACATTTATCATCACACTCAGCACAACACCTTCCGCGTCGTAGGCCGCAAGCTGCAAGACCACGAGGTGAGATACAAAATATATTGTTTTTCGGAGTTATGAGCCAATGAGCTCTTTATGTACCGGAGATCTCCTTAAATTTTTTGGAGCTAAGAATCCAATCGCTGTCACTAATTGTATACTGCCAATGGTATTCACTCTTTGCGGGAAAGAGGTACTGTTTATACATTTCTGGATTTAGGACATCATGATATATTTGTAAGATAAGATTCTGCTTCCTTATGAAATATTTATTACCGCTCCAATGACAAAGACTCGGTCCAGATTTATTTTGTGGAATGTCATTTAGAAGTAATATTGCAATATTAGACTATTTTGACCACCGAACTCTCATAAAACCCCACATGCTTAAATAATGTTAGTCCCATAAGGTGGCTCCAAGGATGCGATCCAGCAATCAGAATACGCATGAATTAATTGGATCACCTTTTGCACCAGAGGGGAGAGGCCATTTTCCATAGAAAGTGGGCCTAATTAAAAAAGCTATGTATATATTGTGGACGAAATAAATAATGAAGCATTATGTAAAATACCCGGGCAATATGAAAAAAGCCCAAAATGGGCGGACAATATGATAACGAGCATTGAAAGTATTAAATTAACCGGGCTTTACTAATAATGTCCATCGTCTATTGGGCAAAGTCATAAAATACGTCTTTTATTAAAATCTTTTATTATCTAACATAATCTCACCTGGTTAGTTTAGCCTAATATCTAATCTAACCTAACCTAATCTAACATAGTCTAACTTGACCAAATAAAATCTAATCTAACCTAACTTAACATAACATCACCTAACATAAATTAACCTAACACAATCTAACCTAACATAACCTGACTTAACCAATCATAATCTAATTTAACTTGACCTGACCTAACCTAACCTACTCAACTTAACATGACCTGACCAGCCATATTTAACCTAGCCTAATCTAACCTAACCGAATTTAATTTAGCCTGGTTTCTGCTTTGCACAGTGCATCTTCTGCTGAAAATACCTGAATTGATTAAATTGCATAATAGTCTCTTTACATATTCATAATGCTGAGACACTGTTATAAATAATTATGTTTGAATTTTGATTAATCCCATTGCCCAATTCGACTTGTCGTTATTCATATTGCTCGGGCATTTTACATAATGCCCTCATTAATCACTCACTCCATAACATATTTGAAGATTTTGTTGTAAAGAAGAATTTAAAAGAGATTGCGTTTGGAAGCTTTTAAATATTTTTCTATAATAAAAAAGCATAATTTAATAAAAAACATTAGTCTTTGCTGTGGTGTGTTAGGTTGATTACATGGCATATGGCCTTTAGCAATGCGGCTCACCACAGGGACCTGGACTCTATTCCTAGCTTCTCATCAAGCCGGGCTGGACTGGGGTTCTGGTTGGCTGTAAGAAATTGCTCTCGTAGCAATAAGTCCGTCATATATATCAATTAGATACATTTGGCGGACTTATTGCTACGATAGGAAATAGATAAGTAAATAATTGAGATAATAATGGAGGGCAAACTCTTTTGTAATTTACCAGAGTAGTGTCTTCTATTTCGTATTGATGTAATAAATATTTTTATATGTATGTAAAATTATAGGAAAACTTGCCAAGTGTGTGTCGAACACGCACTAATGACGAGTATAAATGACCATGTGTTTCGTAGATAATTACGTTTAAATAATTCGTAGATCATATATATATATATATATATATATATATATATATATATATATTTATATATATATACATATATATACATATATATATATATATATATATATATATATTCTGCTATGAAAATATTTTGCCAGATATTTTGGAATGCATTTTAAAAAATCTCTTCTGTGACCTCCCACTCGATGAGGTTCATAAGAAAAAAAAACTTCTTTCTCAAGTTCAACGTAAAAAGGTATTTCAAAAATAAATTAAGAAATATTCGTCCCCCAGTATCTAATTCAACTATGTTTAGCGTAATTCAGCTACTTTAAACGTCATTCAATTGCATTTAATATAATTCCTATGTTTAACATAACGTATTCACTACGTTTAACATAATTCAACTAAGTCTAATGTAATTCAACAAAATCTAATGTAATTCAACTAAGTTTAATATAATTCAACTAAGTGTAAAGTAATTCAACAACGTATAACATAATACATCTGCTTCTTTTTTACGGTACGAAATTAGAATGCTGTCAATGTCATGCAGCAAAAAATTTTTTTGACTTTTTAAAACAAATCTGCTATAGGGGAAAATTAATTAGACTTGACAGCGGTATCATCTTCTCCTGTCAATTTTGGCTTTTGTTTACTTCATCTTGTTCTATGGGTTTCATTACGTTACTTTTTAACCACCAGGAGTTGTTTCTACAGGCTAATATAGTTGAATTAATTCTATACCAGTTAGTCATAATTTTTCCAAAATCAAGTTCTATTTTTTAAATGATAGGTTTAATTTACCATAGTGATTTGTGCCACTCCAAACTTGTCTTTGTTATTTATGTGAGTTTTATTGTAACAAGTCTTTTTTTAACACAGTTTTATTTTTATTGTGGTAATTAGAAAGTTCTAATCAATTTTCTATCATAATACTAAGAATAAACTTAGGTGCTTACGGTGCAACTTATGTTATGTTTTGTTTTTCTTATTTTTTGGTTTCACTGTAGCCATTGCTTCAAGCCTTTACATACCTTTTTGTTATACATACTAACCTGTCTCATAATATTTTAGTTGTTAACCTTTACATTATGCATGCTAACCTGCCTCATAATATTTTAGTTGTTATATACCTTTACATTATACATACTAACTTGCCTCATAATATTTAAGTTGTATACCTTTATGTTATACATACTAACCTGCCTCATAATATTTTAGTTGTATACTTTTATATTATACATACTAACCTGCCTCATAATATTTTAGTTGTTATATACCTTTACATTATAGATATTAACGGGGGAGGGGAGGGGGGGAGTGGAGGAGGAAGGGGAGGGGTAGGGGAGGGCAAGGCGGGGAAGGCGAATTATAAAAAAATTTCTAATTATTTTAGTTTTTATCAAAATTGAAAATTGATATTAAACTTAAAAATCAAAAATTTAAAATTTTTGAAGGTTTCACTTATACCACGTGTGAATTGCACACATGATTTTTTATTATATAATTTTACTTAATTATTTTTAAGAGTGAAAACCAGAGTTTTAATTTATTTCATTATGCTTGTAATTAAGAAATAAATGTAGTGAAAGTGATGAGTTTTTTTATTGTAACGGCGAAAAAAAATTAAAACATGTTCATATGAATATGTTCTTTTATAATCTAGGGAAGCTCAACATAAGAAAGGTTGGGAATCCCTGGTTTAAATTTTAATAAATAATGTCCGATATTGTTTTTCAATATATTATCTATTAATTAGTTTCGTGACAGGATAAGAATATGATTGATTAAACCGGCCCTCCTGCGAAAAATAATGTTGAACATCTCACAATCATCATCTCACAACAGTGAGATTATTGCGTTACAACATTCACTTCAGAAAGCAGTTAACGTAATGTTTTGTTTGACTTGATTTGCATTTGAGAGCAGCTTGTCATGTAGATTGCTATAATGTCAGGTAGATTGCTATATTGATAGCCTTGATTTTGTTTAAGCTATTGGATTGTGACGTGTGTCAGAGAGATTTCTTAGAAGCAAACCTTTTCTGTGATTAATGGCTGCATTTATATTTGGCATTAATAATAGGTGTACTTTTACTTGTATGTTGCGCAATATAATGTTTTAGATTGTTTAAAGAAATCACCGCTGTGAAGGCTCCGAGAAGACTTTTTTAGCAAATGTTTTCTATAACTAGACTTAATATTTAGGGATTATGGTATAGATATATATTATTACATCTACTTTAAATTATATTGACACAAATTTTTATTACAAAATAATCAGTATTTATTATGTTATACGTAAAAAAGTATACAAGTGAAAATAATTTGCTTCTCTGTCAGCGGCCATTTTTTTGTTCAATTCGGTTTATGTAAAAGCAAGAAAACAGGTATTTTCTTAAAAATGGTATACGTTTGAAAATAGAATATGAATTTTTTTTAATAAGTTACTATTGAACGCATACTTTTTTTTGTTTTGTTTTAATTCCGTACCAAATGGCCTTTAATTTTATGAAATTATTATGTTTCTTGCTAGTAACAACTGTAATTATGTTGTAAAATGTTTTTGTATCAGGTTATTGTTATCCAAGTTTACTTGCACCATCTCACGAAAATTGTATTGAGAAAAATGGGATTGAAGTGTATTCAAAAGTTGCTAATAATTTTAGTGACTTACACAAATATGAAGAGTTTCTCAAGAAATATAGAATGGAATAAATGCGAAAAATACAAAAGGCACTTGTTCCTAGCCGCCAGTTTATAGCAGGTGTTTGAGTAAGATTTTGGAAAAATTGTTAAGTAAAAAAAACTAATTTTTGCTTTAACTGTTCATAACTAGTGGAAAAATTATCAAATAACAAATTTTATCTTAAAGCTACCCTAAAGATGCTATTTAAGAGGACGATAGCGAGGGTTATGATCTACCATAATGAGAAAATTTGACCTTGGAAAAACCTCTCAGTATTTGACAATTTTAAAAAAGTTTTTTAGAAATTTATCTCCCTAAAATATCTTTACCACAAGTTTGACCCTGATTGGTGAAAAAAATATTTGTAAAAAGTACTTATTTTGTCTATGAAATGACATATGCATGGGTACTGGTACCTTGTATCCTTGCTACTACGTGGTACCTGTTCAAATACTATCTTGCAATACTGCGTTGAACAAAGTGAGTACACGAAAGATAGGTCAATGCTGTAGTATATTCGTGCGTACTCTAAGAAGGTAAAATAAGCAGTGACATTGTCCCCTCATGTAGTAGTTAACAGCATAAAGGGCCAGTAAACTTCAAGATCAAAAGTAATTATAACTATTTAATAATTTTTAAAAATGCATGATCAGAACCAATTCCCGTCGGAGTTGAAGGGAATTACATCCGACCATGCTATTATGAAGTCTGAGGGAAATAAGTAGGGACAAATTTTATAATATAAAAATTTTATGATATTATATATATATATATATATATATATATATTTTATAATATTATTATATATGTAATATATAAACTTTTTTTAATATTTGGCTAAACTTTTTTTTTAAATGTATATTTACATAGCAGAAACATAGTGTCCTATTAATCAATATATTTGCCATATATTTAACCAGATTGCTTTGAATTATACAGTGTATACAATGATACAATAAATTGTAAAATGATACAGTAGGTAGCGATATTGTTAAGCCAGTTTATAGCAAATAACGCAGATGTTAGAGTATTTTATAGGTCGTAAATATTTAATGCTAATAACAAGTCATCTTAATGCTTTCAGGTGGTGATAAATTGTGGGATAGCCCGCGGGCTAAAGTACAACCAGGCCACTGCCACATTCCACCAGTGGCGCGATGCACGTCATGTCTATGGTCTTAACTTCTCGTGCCGTGAGGATGCTGAGTGTTTCGCTCGTGCCATGATGCACACGCTAGAGGTGAGATTAGGCGTTAAGTTTCAGTTCAGAGTCTGTAAAGTTTTGGTGGCTTTTAGTTTCATTGTATACAATTGAGTATTTATAGATTAGCCTAACAAAATTGTACTGAAATCTTTTAAATCTTGCTATGTTTCTGTTGTGATTCATAAAAGAAAATTATTGTACAATTTCACTTCATTTTTAATTAATTTTCACTTAATGTTTAATTAATGAAACTACGTGATGTAGTATTATATCTATTTTATCTTAACCATGACCTAGATTTCGTTGTATGGTACCTTCAGGTGGGCAATTTGAAGGGATTAACCCCGCCTGAAAATTTTGTGATGTAACGAAACCTAGGTCGTGGTTAAGAATTTAAATAAAGTAGATATAATACTACATCATGTAGTTTCATTTAATTGTTAATTAAAATTTAAGTGATAATGAATTTCTACAAACTTAACACCAAATATATTCAATATATATATATATAGATATATATATATATATATATATATATATATATATATATATATATATGTATGTATGTATGTATGTATGTATGTATGTATGTATGTATGTATGTATGTATGTATGTATGTATGTATGTATGTATGTATGTATGTATGTATGTATGTATGTATGTATGTATGTATGTATGTATGTATGTATGTATGTATGTATGTATGTATGTATGTATGTATGTATGTATGTATGTATGTATGTATGTATGTATGTATGTATGTATGTATGTATGTATGTATGTATGTATGTATGTATGTATGTATGTATGTATGTATGTATGTATGTATGTATGTATGTATGTATGTATGTATGTATGTATGTATGTATGTATGTATGTATGTATGTATGTATGTATGTATGTATGTATGTATGTATGTATGTATGTATGTATGTATGTATGTATGTATGTATGTATGTATGTATGTATGTATGTATGTATGTATGTATGTATGTATGTATGTATGTATGTATGTATGTATGTATGTATGTATGTATGTATGTATGTATGTATGTATGTATGTATGTATGTATGTATGTATGTATGTATGTATGTATGTATGTATGTATGTATGTATGTATGTATGTATGTATGTATGTATGTATGTATGTATGTATGTATGTATGTATGTATGTATGTATGTATGTATGTATGTATGTATGTATGTATGTATGTATGTATGTATGTATGTATGTATGTATGTATGTATGTATGTATGTATGTATGTATGTATGTATGTATGTATGTATGTATGTATGTATGTATGTATGTATGTATGTATGTATGTATGTATGTATGTATGTATGTATGTATGTATGTATGTATGTATGTATGTATGTATGTATGTATGTATGTATGTATGTATGTATGTATGTATGTATGTATGTATGTATGTATGTATGTATGTATGTATGTATGTATGTATGTATGTATGTATGTATGTATGTATGTATGTATGTATGTATGTATGTATGTATGTATGTATGTATGTATGTATGTATGTATGTATGTATGTATGTATGTATGTATGTATGTATGTATGTATGTATGTATGTATGTATGTATGTATGTATGTATGTATGTATGTATGTATGTATGTATGTATGTATGTATGTATGTATGTATGTATGTATGTATGTATGTATGTATGTATGTATGTATGTATGTATGTATGTATGTATGTATGTATGTATGTATGTATGTATGTATGTATGTATGTATGTATGTATGTATGTATGTATGTATGTATGTATGTATGTATGTATGTATGTATGTATGTATGTATGTATGTATGTATGTATGTATGTATGTATGTATGTATGTATGTATGTATGTATGTATGTATGTATGTATGTATGTATGTATGTATGTATGTATGTATGTATGTATGTATGTATGTATGTATGTATGTATGTATGTATGTATGTATGTATGTATGTATGTATGTATGTATGTATGTATGTATGTATGTATGTATGTATGTATGTATGTATGTATGTATGTATGTATGTATGTATGTATGTATGTATGTATGTATGTATGTATGTATGTATGTATGTATGTATGTATGTATGTATGTATGTATGTATGTATGTATGTATGTATGTATGTATGTATGTATGTATGTATGTATGTATGTATGTATGTATGTATGTATGTATGTATGTATGTATGTATGTATGTATGTATGTATGTATGTATGTATGTATGTATGTATGTATGTATGTATGTATGTATGTATGTATGTATGTATGTATGTATGTATGTATGTATGTATGTATGTATGTATGTATGTATGTATGTATGTATGTATGTATGTATGTATGTATGTATGTATGTATGTATGTATGTATGTATGTATGTATGTATGTATGTATGTATGTATGTATGTATGTATGTATGTATGTATGTATGTATGTATGTATGTATGTATGTATGTATGTATGTATGTATGTATGTATGTATGTATGTATGTATGTATGTATGTATGTATGTATGTATGTATGTATGTATGTATGTATGTATGTATGTATGTATGTATGTATGTATGTATGTATGTATGTATGTATGTATATATATATATATATATATATATATATATATATATATATATTGATAACAATTCGTTTCACAACATAAATCTTTTTGATGTGAAATATCCAATGTTGCGTTTGTATAGGAGTTAAAATGTCTGATGACACTTCGCGACGCATCTTGTCGGCTCTTTCTGACTTAACGCTTTCATCTCTACTACACTACACCGCGCTACTTTACGTACATGTTAGTGTATCAGCATTGTTTCTTATTTATTAATGCTTATAACTTTACTTGTTTATATTGGTGTATTGCATTAAACTGTTTTCAAACATTAAAAGTGTTTATTTGTTTAAAATATGGTACGGTGATAGTAAACATTTTAAACTTTCGTGTCATATTTCAGTTATCACCAGCTAATTGTCACTATCATTCCGTCAAAACCAGCATCAATACTTACTATTACAGGAATCACAGGGGGAGATATAACTTATAAACCAACTTAAGAGTATTATAAAATAAAAAATATGTTTTCAATAGATTATTAAGAAATATTTCTGTGATAAATTATTTTATGATAATAAAATAAAATTGAGGTGATATTTTATGTTTAGATGTTTCACATCTGCTAGGTGTCCCATGACGGATCACATTTTTTTGTACACAAAAATATTATTTTGTGTCGTGGGTGTAAAATTAAAAAAATTTTATTAATAGATATCCATATTAGCAATAAAATTGCTGTTATTTATTTTTCGGTACCCAACATCAGCCAATTGGTTACCCAAAAATACTCCTTGCTATGTATTTATCAGCACTCTGTGTTTGTCATAGCTCAAGTGAGTCAGATGATCGTAAATGCTTGGATGGAAAAATGGAACCTATGTAAGATCACTTATGAACCCGTCCGTTATCTGGCTGTCCGTCCAGCTGTTCTCTTCAGATTTTACATGGTGATAAACCATATTAACCCACAAATATATCAATAGTTAATACTCAAAAATGTATATACGCAACTTTAAGAGGGGACAAATTAAGAATACCAACATTTTTTTTCCTTTCCCTTACGATGGTCTCAAGATTCTCAAAAATAGTTTTGCTCATAATTTTGAGTAGCATATCTCCAGAGGTAGTTTTAGAAAAGTCTCCCCTATTTCTGAACGATTGAATTAAAATCATGAAAGTAAAGCAAGCATGAAAGCAGTAAAAAATTAAAATTTATAGGAAAAATATAACAATGGCCATATAATTTTGTGCGGTAATAACACGGCACGATATTTGTTACCATCGCGATTTAATAGGGAAGTAAAAGGTATGTAATTGTAGGGAGACGCTTTTAAATTTCCATCAGCAATGACGTCAAGACGTTCATGTTCACGGTAAATATGCCGTTGCCATAGCACAGCTCGGCTCCCTGTAAAGTCGTTACGGTAATGTTGAAACTGTAGCCTGCGCCTTTAAGAATATTAAATATGTGTGAGTGACTCGCGCCTCTTCCGTCCCAATTTCTGCACCCACTACTTCTACGCACCGTAGTAGCAGATGCACTCGCATTTTTTTGTTTTAAGATTTTTGTATGGATAACATAGTATTTAAATCCGACATATTAAATATATTAAATATAGGAGATATAGTCATTGAGTTATGATGGTCTCTGCCATGTAACTACACAAAATGGCATTAACGTCCGAGATAAGCTAATTATAAAAGCATTCCACGGCACAATATGTCGTAGATGTCCACAATTGTACCCTGCTGTACAGTAACATGCAAAATTATAAAAGAACCCAATGATTCCATATTTCATACTTTTTTTAAATTGCCTGTGATAGTTATACTATTCACATGGTGAAAAATGATTTAATATCTGTAAATAGTTTAATAGAAATACATACCTTTAAATGTTTATATTTGCTTAAGGCTGATGTCCATATCATCAGCTCCTACGTAATAGCTTTTGTTTTGGAATTATCTTTTTTTTTTGCTGTCAGTGTTTTTCATTTCAGAGTAAAGTATTGCTTCACTGTATCCAGGGGCGAGGTAGTGTGTTATGGTAGTGGCTGTTTATGGTACTGTAGTATTTTGTTTTATCTACCAAAACCAAGCAAATAATCAACCGTACTCCTGCCTTTGTCACATAGTATGCTTTAGCTATGTATAAGTACGAATAAAGAATTGTTATATAAGATAATATATGAATTGTTATATAACAATGCGATTAGTAAGTGATTCTGCTAATGGTAATAACCATTAGCAGAATCACTTGCTAATCACATTGTTAAGACAATTTTATAAACAATAAAAATAGTCAATATCATTCGATCAGTCAATATCATTAAATTAAAAATAATAAATAATGATATTATTTTTATACAATTTAATATAATGTGACATTTGTTTAATGTTTTAAATATGAAATGATAACTGACATTCAAAGCAGGTAGGCAATGTTTATATGCTGATTAAAAATAAAAGTTGCAATCGAAATTGAAAGTGGGTGATGTCAGAACACGGTTGAGGAGTTACTAGTTAATAAATGCAAAATTAATTTCATTATAATAATTTCATTCATGTAAGTTATAATTTTTTTCTCTTCTGTTTTGTAGTTTTAACTGGTACCCATTACCATATTATGTACTTCATTAAAGTGTTATAAAATGCGTTTTAAATAAATATGTTTAAGTGATTATTATTTCTATCATAAAGGATATGATGGTTTAATATGTGCTCTATACCGTTTATATCGATATTTTTTACTATTAATTTTAAAATGTGTTCGACAGGTGCTGTCAACGAAGCCCGCAGGAGCACCGGGTGCTCCGCCTCCCCAGCAGCAGCCACCGCCCGCTGCGGGGCCAGCACCCGTCTATAACGGACACCATAATCAGTATGATGAAGATATGGGCTACAGGTAACTATAACTTACACAGTTATGTGAACAATATTAAAAAAATTTATGGTTATTCTGAAATAGTTTGGTTTTTAAAAATATTAGTTGTGAAATATTTTAACATTATTGAAGTTCCCATTGGAATATAAAGCTATGATTTTTTAATTTTCTTTATTTCTTAGTAGGTTGCAAGACAGTTGAGATTAGAGTTTATTTACTTGTTATTCAGTAACACTATGTTATTCAGTGACACATCTTTAGTTGTTATTCAGTAACACTATGTTATTCATTAATACAGCTTTAGTCGTTATTGTGATATTATGTTGTTCAGTGACACAGCTTTAGTTGTTATTCAGTAACACTATGTTATTCATTAATACAGCTTTAGTTGTTATTGAGTGATGATATGTTGCTCAGTAACACAGCTTTAGTTGTTGTTCAGTAACACTATGTTATTCAGTGACATAGTTTTAATTGTTATTCAGTAATACTTTGTTATTCAGTGATACAGCTTTAATTGTTAAACAGTAACTATGTTATTTAGTGCTATAGCTTTGGTGTGAAATTTATTGGACAAATACCTATTCACATTGGTGTCGCATGCAAAGCTATAAGACAAATTTCGATGATTTGGCAAGATAATAAAAAATCTAAAGTTTATTCACATATATTCTAGAAATTTTTGGAAAAATGGGGGACAGGATGAAAAACTGTCAGGACTACCAAAAAGTTTTTTCCTTTTTTTTTGGTATTAAAATAAAAACAAATAAAAGGAAATATTTATAACATAATGAATAATATAGTTTCCATCACAATGTATGGTACCCTACTAAATCAGGCAGACTGTATAACTCCGAATTTGTTTTTAAAAAAATATTTCATTGACAGAAATAAGTAACAATCAGGGGGTGTAATGTCTGGTGTGTAGAGTGGATGTGATAGGACCTCCCAACCAAGCTCGGAAATTTTTTCACGTGTCTTGCTGCAGTAGATCAATAATTGTCACTTTGAAGAGTAACTCCTAATCACATTTTTTAGGTGTTTTATGACTAATTTCTGATCCAGTTGTTCATATTAGCGATTATAATTAACAGTTTTCCCTAGATTTATTGTCTGTCTTGTTATAAATTATGATGGCATTATAAAAATCCCATCAAACAGAAAACGATACCTTTCGAATTGTCAAATTTTGTTACAAGTTGGTTTAGCTGTCTGATTATATCACAACCATTGTATATTACGTTTTTATTGAACAGGTATCCAGTTCTTGTCACCCATGGTGGTGAAATATGCGTATTTATTTGAACCACTTTATAATGTTCTGTAAGATCAAATGGTAGCTATATACCAAGTTTTCCATACGTTCTCGTGTTGTTAACCACGGGCACGGGAGGTTATTAAATCATTTTTAATTATTAATTGTGGATTTCATTATTCAGTTTCTACAATAATGATAGTCGTCCAATATTATAGGCCTTGCGGAGCGTAATCCACATATAAATTTTCCCACTTAAATATTTTGAACCAATTCAACCAACTGTTGGTATGTGTGCTACCTTAGTTTGTCACTTATTATATTGGAAACGTTTTTTATAGCAACAGTAGCAAAATTTTTTATGATACTCATATTATATAAAAATGCACAATCTAAAAATGATATGAAAACAAAAATTAGACAACAATAGTAAAACAAACAATTAGAATTAGACAGCGAAGAAATCGTAACTAATGTGCGTATCGGCACCTGTAGTAAAAAAGACAAAAACTTTCCAGTAAGATTTTCATGTTTTATGATCTCTTGATAAATATAGGTGACAGGTTATAGGATCTTCGTATGAAGTGGTAGTGGTCAACAAGAATAACTTTACCTTTCTTTCTATAACTATACCTTCACGTCAACTCCAGAAACAAGGGTTAACAATAATTATTAAATGCCATACTCCTTTACCTTGACATATTTCTTTCATTTCATTTATTCTATAAATATGTTCTCGTAGATACTCTAATATTTTTATGACGTTCTACCTAAATAGGTTCCACGTCTCTTTTTGAATTTTTTTTTCTCATAAACTACTTCTATATTTCTGAAAAAAATTTTCAACATATTCAACAAGTATAACAAAATCCTTTATTTTTGGAATCACATCTTCTACATTGTTATATTCTAATCAAATATTTATCTTTAAGTAATTGTGCGGTGCTGTTATTGTATTATGTGTTACGTCACAGAACGATGACGAGGGAGGATGCAGCCATTTTGCAGCAACAGCAGCAGCAGCAGGCCCAGTATCAGCAGCATCATCAACCCCAGTACCATCACCAGCAGCAACCCCAGTTTGTACCGCAGCCCCACCACCAACAGGTGCAGTTTATAGACATTTACTTCTAGAGTATTTTTTCATGAATATTTAACAACTATTCTGGTTTAAAAATTTTTATATTATTTAAGAAAATTGTTATTGCTAAAAACGTTTTACGAATTTTTGTTTTCAACACCATAAACACATTTATTGGGTCTATAAATTAACAAATTATGATTGTTAACTGAGCTTTTGACTCCTAACATGTTCAGCAGAAAATTAAAAAGTTAAATGTTTTGTTATATTTATGTGTACCACTGTTTCCGATGTAAAATGTAAAATTATAAACTGACATCGTTTGTAAATTCAATTTTTCATTTTATCAATTCTTTAAGCAAATTTAATGTGCATAATTTTCAAACTAAATTTTAAACATCAACTGTATTATAAATGGCATCATGGTTCTGGAGTTTTTATTACACATAAAGTTAACCGCTTTAGTACCATGGTTTTTTACTCATATATACTTAAAAATGCCAAAGAATTCTTCTGTTTTTGATGTCATTTGCCCTTGTCTCGAAAAAAACTGTATCTCTTCCAAAAATTATCCAATTTCAATAATTTTTTTGGTGTTTTCTTAATGAAAACTTGTACAAGGATAATAAAATACAAAGTAAATTATGGAAATATATATTGTGAACAAAAACTAAAATCAAAGTCACATCGTATTTTCGCAGTCCGGTACATCTGGTACATCAGCAAAATAATTGTTATCATCACTATTATCACTATCACTCAAAATTTGCATTACGCCAAATTGTGAGCGCAACACAATGTCACTCGAATTATTTTCGTATTCCGACATTATGGGTTAAAAATTTTCTTTTCCTGGTTCCTTTTTATATTGTAATTACTAATAATATTATAATATGAACTTTATGTAACATGTAGAAACATGAAAAATTAGTGATGCGTGCGATCAACCTCCCCTACCGTGCGCTAAACAGCAACTGATTTCGCGAGCGCCATCGCGCTCGTGGCAAAATTTAGTTAGTACATGAACGAGCATGATGACACTTGTCGCCACTCAAACGGTTAATTATGATTATGTGTAATAAAAGCCCCAGAAAGAGATTTGGATACGTTGGCCAAAATAAAATGTTGTTAGTTTTCCGCTTCGCATACTGATTGTAATGAAAAAATTACACAGTGAATTTTATGATAGGAGGTCATATTTATATCTGCATACTTACAAATTTACTAGTATTTTATAATCTACAGGTTATGAAGAATGCTTTCTTTCTTTCTGAAGAATGTGTTGTATTTTAACACTTTTTTAAATTAGTTTTGTTTCACTCGGAAGTTGCAGTAAGCAAAGTTAATACAATTGTTAAGAAACACATGGTTAAAGTATCTTGACATATTACTGAGTTGAATGGGCAAACACAAGAACTTCTTGCAATTTTTAAAGAAAGAAAATTGAAATACCTTTGTATAGCTTCTGTATGAAAGCTACCCAGGATCGTTAAAAAAATTAACTGCTTTTAAGTTGGTAAAACCTTCTTACTACTTTGTTTATAGTAGCTGTCATAAGAGGTTAACCTCAAAGTTGCTCTGTGAATTTTATTAGGATAAATTAGTTGAACAAAGACTTTGCTTTAAATTTTGTGTTTCAAACGAAATTTCATGTGCCAAATCGTTAAGTGTTTTAGAAAAGGGCTTTGGAGACATGACTATGTCGAAAACACAGGTATAGAGTGGTATAAAACGTTCAAAAAGGGCCGTGAATGGTCAAAGATTTGACTAAACGGCCTTCAACGTCTACCACTGACAATAATATCTAACAAATCAAACAATTATTATTCATTCATCAATTCAATATTAGAGAGTTGGCTCAATATTTGACTATTAATAACGGGACCGTTCATGGAATTGTAACCAATGTTTTGCGTAAGAGTAGACTGGTTCCTAACGAGCTTAATTTCTTTCAAAAAGAACATTGATTGAAGACGTTGATTGATAGATTGAATCGACTGAATTGAACGAATCGAATGAGTGATTGAATCGATTGAAATCATCAAACGGAATTCATAATGGGAATTAAAGGCCAAAACCACTTTCAACCTATGAGAAGTCTATGAAAAAGTGGGTCTGGTGTTATCACAGTTGTCTTGCAAACAATGGAAATTACTTTGAAGATTCTTCTCTTCTCTTTCTCTTTGAAGAAGAACTTAAATTTGTGTGTTTTTTAACAATCCCAGGTAGTTTTTTTACAGAAGGTATTCTTATCTTGCACGCATAATATTGCACAGTTATTTTATTTACTACTAACTTATGTTGCTCATGGTTTCCGTGACCATCTCTATGTCTGTTATTTAGGATGCACTTCTCAAATAACATTGTTCCATAACTGTGACTACTTACCATAATGTTTTATTTATAAAAACTTTCCAGGTTAACATGATGGTGAAAAACGCATCAAAATTAATGTGGTAGAATTCAGGTTATAAGCGAACAGACAGACTTATATATTTTGTAATATAATAGCTTTTATTACCTGCATTTTTCATGGCTGTTTTCATGCTTTAAGCTTGCTTGCTTTCTAGGGTGCAAACACATAATTATTTTCGTCACTTACCCAGTGTTTTATATACAAACTTTCTAGGATAGACACCCTATAAGATGGTGAAACCACATCAAAGTCTATCTAGTAGAATCCAAGTTATAAGTAAACAGAGGGACATTGCATTTTATAGGACTAAGGTAGAAATAAATATTTTGTATATTATAGTAATTTTATGTAACATGATGTCTAAAATTTTCCGTTTCTATTTTTTTTCTAAATTTTGTGTCACTCATGACGTTAAGACGAATCAAACTAAAATCATTTACTAAAATCAGTCTAGTTGTTGAAGCTTCACAAATTAATAAAAGGAATGGACATATATAGCAAACAGTCAAAGATATTACCTTTCTAATTATAATCATAGTTATCCCGTCTTAGCTTTATGTCGGGCCAATTGATATAATAATCATTTTTTTAACGTCACAGCAGCAGCAACAGCAATCGATGGGGGGAGCACCGCAGCCACCGCCACATGGAGTGGCACATCATACGCTACCCCACCAGCCGCACGCTCCACCAGCCCCACCCAGCGCTCCAGGCCACCACCGCACTAGCAGGTACTGTATAAATCATGCATTGATTTAGTGATGTTCGGCAGATATGGAACCAGTAACCCATAAACATTTTTTTATTAATGTTGTATAAATCAACTTTTCAATTTGAAATAATAAATGTGACATAAATTTAACACAAAAAATAACTTGTTATTTTAATTAGAATTTCACATAACATATCAAATTATATATCTAAATAAAAAAAATAACTATAGAAATCCAAAAATATCCAAAATAATCATTAAGTATGATAAATGTCAAAGCAATCAAAGCCTAGGCCCGGTTGGTTTTCACAAAGCTGAGGACGATCTGCTGCAGACTACCTGGAGAGGGTAGATTGATATTAGCCAGTAACACTTGTTTGTCATTCACTGATGATGTTGAGGACATCTACCGTATGTTAATAACCGATGCAGAAAACATCATCACCATCATCAGGAAAGAAGTCATTGTTGCTGTTATTGTCAGCAAACAATTCATTCTCAAAATCGCTCGCGTCAAGTTGCAAATTGCGAAATTCCGATTTTAGGCCTCGAACATTCCCCAGTCACTCATTTTTACATCTAACTAGAACTCACATATTAAAAAAATAAAGTTCGAATCTAAAAACCAGCACTTGTATGATAATTTTAGGTATCTTGCGCAGGAGGCCATAAAACACGCTACGTATCTAGCTCAGTGCCAGCGACACACTGGCCTATAGAAATTCAACGAGAGTAGTCTGCAGATACGCGGGGCTGGCCCCACTAATTATCTAACTAAGACAGTAATCTTGTTAAGATAGAAGTAATAGGTAGACAATATTAAGCATCAAGCCGCTGTTTTAGTACCAGCCTAAAATCTATCTGCCCTAAAGAAATTATTCTGAATAATTTCTTTAACTCTACATAATTGGGCCAGTGTTTAGTACACCAATTATTTTTACTGACGCGCACACTATTAATTATTTATTATATGCTTATTGTCTTTCCAAAAAAAAATTGGGGGAGGGAGAGGGTAAGTGGTTGAAACCTGTTAATCCCCTCCCTCCCAGCTACAGTCTTGGCTTTAAATATCACTGATAGCACAATTTATTTGAATAAGAAAAGATATGAAGTATGTAGTTTAGAATAAACCGCAAAATAATGAAATACTAATTAACTAAAAGTAAAACTGTGTAATGAAAATTGCCATGAATTGATTCACCTAAGAATAATCGACAGAAGCAACTCAAAATGCCCGTAAACCCATTTCCAAAACCGTCAGCAATGTGCCAAAACCGTCAGCAATGTGCCATAACATTTAATAAATTAACTACTCTTTGTAGAGAATATTTAGAACAAAATTGACTACCTAAAATTAATCACAAATATCACGTTTTAATCCTATCCAGTATGACATATTTTGGTAGCCATAACGAGTTAAACTACAGACATTTTCAAAAAATACAAACCTGTCCTCTTAGGTAAAATAAGAAATCCTATGAATTCCTATAACAACTTTGCATAAAATTTTAATTGTTTACAAGAAAATATAAGGAAACATCTTGACGGCATTCCCACTGGACCACCCAGACGACTCAGTTGCAAGAATTTGATGACATGAGCAACTTGAACTGACAACTCAAAATTATGTTAGAATTTTTGTGAAAATCAACTCGGTTTGTTAAAAGTCATTAAATTAATCTAATAGAAAGCTCAATAAGATGAGTTTTTAATCCGTAAACTCAAGTATCTGAAGTCTGATAAAACAGTACCAAAAACTTTGACACTACATCTCAAGTTGACTGAATTGAGAATTAAGCTGTTAACCGTTTGAGTGCCGATGAGCGCCATCGCGTTTGTGCGCGTACTAGCGCGTATTCCATGATTTTGCGGAATTTAATTTTACGGCCCAGCCTTCCAACATAAAAACGCTTTCAATAAACGACTCATCTTAACATAATAAAAGTGAAACGTTTTCTGGTTATTTGTTTGTTTATCTTTATTTGACGCTTCAATAGACAAAAAATAAATTAATATATAGGCTTATCTATCATTTTACCTTTAAATTTGCCACGAGCACAATGGCGCTCGCGAAATCAGTTTCTAATCTTTGTCTTCCCAAATGGCCCCTAAGCTTGAAGTTCGTAGTGACAAATGAATATGCGTTGATATCAAATTAATCACACGTTCAACTTACGATAAGTGGCGAATGACGTCATACCAAACACTGACAAAATTAAAATACTTATTTCAAAACGATTTATATCATAACTTTCTGCAGTCACATCAGCTATGGCATGTATCAAAAATCAAAATTAATATAAGAATATCATTTGATATAAAATAATATTCTTTATACACTAATAATCTATCTAATATTGATTATACAATACTAGCAATATTTTTAAAATGAACCTTAGTAAGCACAGTCATTTATTCAAAACCTTTTTGTCTTTTTTAAAATGGTCCATGATTTCCATTTATCATTATTAAATATCATTGGGTTAACTGGTTCAAAAAACGGTTTGAACTTATGATGAAACTAGCTGCTATCCAAGCTCAGCTCAGCGGCTAATGCTAGCATTAGGTTCGCTAACATATCCCTGATGAGGTTGCAGGTATCTTATATGGGATCAGAAATCATAGCTTGAATTTGTTTAAGGCTTACCTATATATTTTGAAATATCATGCGTTAGGTATGCAACTATCCTCCCAAACCCACAGTTTTTATTTGCACAGTATACTCATACTTTTAACACCAAATAATAGAGTTTAACGTCATTTAAAGGGTACTTTTACCATACGAGTATGTATTATACTTATTTTTATTAATCACATTGCTTATATTATTACAGCGCTCCAATGGCGGCCAACATGTCTCTTTGCACGCCGGGTGGAGCACCTCCCCCACCAGCCCCTCCGCCTGTGCCTCCGCACCAAAATCTACCTCAACCCAATAATGTGAGTATGTGTTGAGTTACATGCTATACTTTGCAGGGAGATAATGTTAATTTATATGGGAACCTTATTTAAGAAAACTGTAAAATGTTTTTAGCGTTCCCTACTCAAAGGATGCCAACCCTTTGGGTAGGGAACTCTAAACTGTTTGTCATAGGGCTATATATTTTTAACCATAATGGGTAGACACTTAAAATTTTTTGCAGAATACAGGTTACTATGGCCGCTATCACGTCAAATAATAAAAAAACGGCCGAGTTCGAGTTCAACGCGTACAGTCAGTAGCACAAAAGCGGGTCAGAATTTTAAGAAAAAAAGCTATGGTCAAAAATAGAACTTATATTCTGAACGTAATCTAAATATAGTAAAATGCGTTGATCTAATACACTGTCCAATCACCGTCATTATCAGTTATAGCCTGAAAACATTGAGGCATATTTAGTATTAAGTTTTCAGCATGCATTACAGAAAGTACCTTCCAGATGTTGCGAAGGTCACGAGAGAGCTGGTTCAGAGTGAACACACGTTTATATTGGAGTTTTATCTTCATGGCTGTCCAAAACATTTTCTATGGGGTTCGTAACAAGTAACTGCGAGGGTCAGTTGAAAGTCATAATATATTTTCATTTTTTTACATGCTGTACAGTCGGCTCTGATGTTTTGGGATCAATATCCTTCTATAGTATCCAATTGAGATTGTCTGGGCCATACCATTTCTGAGCAGACATTTTTAGCAATGTTTTTTTGATAGATTGTCACCATTTTCCTGTGCATTCAGATTGTCAGTAAAGACGTAAAAGAAACTAAAACCTTTGATGCAGAGATAGTCCCAAACATAAATTTTTATGGGGTGTTTAATAGTGGTTTCCAGCAAGCGACCAAGCATGCGTTCCAGAAACTCATGCAGAAAAAGAAGCTTCGTCAGAAAAAGTGCCATTCGACTAATCACGGCCGATATTTGTTGAGCCCATTTGAGTCCCTTTTGTCAGTGTTCCGGTTTCAAAAATGGTTTGAGCATCGTGCCTCCTCTCCATGCGTAGCCAGAAAAGACCAAGCGGCATCCGATAGTCCTCACACCGACCTGTATTCCTTTTCTAGCCAGTCTTTAAATTTTTTCCAATGCAGGATTGCCTGGTCCACCGTTGCTGTAGTGGCACGTATTTAACTTCGAACTGGGAAGTCATTGATGGGCCTGGTCTCTTTATAATAGCTAACCCACTTCCTCACAAAGGTCTTTGGTTTCCATATGTATAATGCAGCTCTTGTGTAGGCCAGTTTATATAAATATAATTTTATTGCAAACATCTCACAAAATTTATTTTAAGTGTATATTGAATTTAGATTTGTTGCTAAATTAAATAATCATGTTCGTTTGATTACCATTTTCAAATAAATTACCTATGTTTCCGTCTTCGAATGTACTTTTAAATTAGCAATTCAGATTGGAAGTGAATTGTGGCCTTTGATGGTGATTGAATATCTACAATGAATAAATGCTTGCTGTCTCGCTTCCTTTGTGTCTGTCTTCAAGGATTCTGTGAGAGGGAGAATAGCAGCTTGTAGAGCTACCTTTTTATAATATAGCCGCAAAGTTGTTTTCCGGGTGGCAACGTTTTTTTCACCCTGAACATTGACTGATTTTCATCATTACCATCTCTTTTTCTTATACGTTAATTGATCAAATATATATTCGCGAACATTTTAACATGACGACAATTTTTTGTCAAAAAATTTAGTTTTGAAGCTCTTATATTTAAATACATAAATATGACATAAAAAATATGTGTACAATCTTATATACTGTAAAAAAATCATCAAGATCGGTAAAGTTTTAGGGTGAGAAAAATGTTGCCGCTGTTTGTACGAAATTTTGTACTTCATTATGTTATTAAGAACCGAACATGTTTCATTTCTCTAAATATTATTATTTAAAATTTTTGACGAATATGTAATTGGACGAAAGGTAAAATTGTGGGTAAATCATCTTAAAATGTCACTTCATTGTGATATTTTTATTTTAGTGGGAACTAGAATGCGTACCTTACAAAAGTATTTCAACATTTTCTTATAAACAAGTCAATATGTGTTATAAGAAACAATGGCCTCATGCGTACCTTACAAAAGTATTTCAACATTTTCTTGTAAACAAGTCAATATGTGTTATAAGAAACAATGGTCTCATGCGTACCTTACAAAAGTATTTCAACATTTTCTTGTAAACATTTTCTTGTAACGAGCCAATATGTGTTATAAGAAACAATGGCCTCGTGCATACCTAAAGTATTTCAATATTTTCTTGTAAACAAGTCAATATGTGTTATAAGAAACAATGGCCTCATTGCAGACTTACACGTTTTCAAAGTTCCAAGTATTTGTATTTTTTATCCAAATAATTTATTTTGTAAGTATAAATGACTAACTTTTTTTATAAGACATAAATAGTTAGACCGACATGATTAATAGATATTAATAGATATATAGATAAATATATTTATTTTGTAAGTTGACTATTTTTCGCCATATGTTTATATTACTATTCTGAAAGCAAGAAAGCTAAATGTATATTAAAATTGAGAAAATTTTATTGGTAGAACAAAACGTGGACAAAATTATTGTCCTTAGCAAAACGGCAACGACGCGCGGTTTTCGTTTGTAGTGTTTCCTTTTATCAGACCAGTAGTAAAGCGGCACACTTATTTGAAATTACATACATTGTGTTTGAAATTACAAACCACTTAACTTCTACGATTAAACTACTGAATTTTGTTAAATGATTTCTGAAGTATGGTTGAGGAACACCATTCATTTAATGTTAAATGGTCAAATCCACATATTGAGAAATGTGACTGACAAAAATTAATAAAAGCTAGACTTGCTTTGTTGGAAATCTACTAAATGTCAATGTATGTCATTTTTCATGACTCTTTTCTTACAATCAATGTATTATTACATTTCTCTATGTATTCTCATACTTTACCATAGGAAGTTTCAATTTAAAAGAATGAAAAAGTTTGTGAAACTTTAATGAAACTTTAATAAATTTAACTAAAGCAACATCCAAATTTTCATGAAACATTTTTGATGTTAAACATCATTGAGTCGATAACTTTTTGATTATGGCACTTTAACAAGTGTATGTTGAAATATACAGGATTTTATTAAATTGCCATAGCAAGCTTTAAGGGTTCCCAACAACAAAAAGAGGCAATTTTAAGCTACAATTTTTTCATATCGTATCACATTCTTCAGATACACTGTTTCAATGTTAATGCAAAGATTAAGTATCTTGCAGTACAAAGCCCACAGCGTGCCGCGCAGCTTCATTAATTATACTGATTTTTTTGATTGGGAAACTCTTAAATGTAATTACAATTGAGAAAACGTTGAAAATAAAAAATATTAGTTATTGATAATTATATTGTTATTACTTCTTCATAATAAAAGCCTTATTTAAAAAAAAAATGTGCATGTACTTATGTACGTGCGTTAGAAGTTATATGTCTTTGGTATAATACAAGAATAACTTTATTTAGCACGCAAATAATTAATTGAAATAAAATAATAAAAGGACTGGATAAATATAGTTAATTCATAATTTATAAAGACCAAAATAAATACTGAAATTTAACCTCACTTAGAGAAATACACTTAAAATATATTTTAAAAAGCTTATAAAGCACTATTTCTATTGGAATATTCACAATAAATAAATGTTATTATATGGACCACTATTAAATTTCAACTATTAAAAAATATTATTTAAAATACGTGTTGTGTATTCACAAGTACCTCAATAACTATCATGAATATAGCATCAATCACTACATGCATGTATATATATGTTCAGTGAACAACTTCATCCTGTATATTTTTGTTGCATTGTGTGCACGCATTGTAAAATTTCACTCTCATCATTTTTTCATAACGTGCTTAAAGAAGTACAACTTCCAAAATTTTTAGGTTATCTTCGTCGTATATTTTAAGATTCGAAAAAAAATATTGCTATATATATAGCTCAGAAACCTGTATTTATGTTTTATTACTTTTGGTGTTACTGTTGTTTCTGCATCATTGGCCATCTGGGCCATGTGTACCAAATGCAGAATCTTGTGTAAAGTATAATATGTGTTATGATTTTTTATTCTCAATATAATATGCTAGGTCTCATAAAACAATATTCTTGTTGGTTTCGGTCTAACCCATATTAACTTTATATAATGAATTGCAGGCACCAGTGGCCCCACCGACACCACCGGCTGCACCTCAACCACCCCAGCCACCTATGGTTAGCATGCTTTAATTCTAGAATTTAATGTTTAACATTATAATATTGGTTTCATACTTACAAAGACATAGTCAGTCAAATTTGATAAAATATTCTATAATATACAATTTTTTGAGTTTTTGGTTATGCATGTGTCTAATGTCATTGTATCTTTGTTCTCGCAAAATGCATAGAAATGTAAAACATGTCTTCTAGCCAATAATATTGGCAGAATACGAGATACTACTTAAGGCAGAGGCCGTGTTAAAAATAAAAATCAAAATTATCGGTCAGAGTTACACAAAAAAGAATCTCTATCAAATATAGTGTAAACTTCTAAGTAATGTTCAACTGTAATAACATATTATAACATTACATAAGCACAATAAGCAAAGTAACAAATTAGTAAAGTGAATAATCACTAAATTACAAAGAAAACTTAAAGCTTATTTCGTATCGTGACAACTGACAGCAGCTTAACTAAAAATTTAGTAATTTATCACTAGATGGCGTTGTTTACACCACTACTTACAAAAGTTTGATTTTTTTGTGATTTTACTGTGTTTAACCGTTTTAGTGCCATGGTTTTTTACTCATATATACTTAAAAATGCCAAAGAAATCTTTTGTTTTTGATGTCACTTACCCTTGTCTCGAAAAAAACTGTATCTCTTCCAAAAAGTATCCAATTTTCATAATTTTTTCGGTGTTTTCTTATAAAAACTTGTACAAGGATAACAAAATACAAAGAAAATTATGAAAATATATATTGTGAACAAAAATTATAACAAAAACTGAAATCAAAGTCACATCGTATTTTCGCAGTCCGGTACATCCTCCGTATCAGTAATATAATTGTTATCGTCACTATTATCACTATCACTCAAAATTTCCATTACACCAAATTGTGAGCGCACCACAATGTCACTTCCACTATCACTTTCTTCACAACTTGAAAAACGACCCCTCGAATTATTTTCGTATTCCGACACTATGGGTTAAAAATTTTCTTTTCCTGGATCCTTTTTATATTATAATTACTAATAATATTATAATTTGAACTTTATGTAACACGTAGTAAGATAAAAATTAGGGATGCGTGCGAGCGAACTCCCCTACCGCGCTAAACAGCAACTGATTTCGCGAGCGCCATCGCGCTCGTGGCAAATTTAGTTAGTACACGCACGAGCGCGATGGCTCTCGTCGACACTCTAACGGTTAAAAACTGCATGAAACATTGTGTTGTCAATTATATATTTATATTTTATTGCTATCACTACAAGAATGAAATATATGCTTAAGTTCATTTAGGGCTGATTTTTCAATCGTAAAACAATGATGGGAATAAGAGTTATTTGTCAGAGCATAACTGAATTTTTCCATTGTCAGTTAATCGTTTATAAAAGAAACCGATAAAGTTATTCGTTTATGAAAAACGTAATAGCAGTTATTCGCCAGTTTATTTCTGTTATAATCGGCCCTATGTTGTATCATGGTACTTTATGAATAATGTAAATGTTATAGAATTATATAGCCTTTAAGCAGACATCAGTATGTTGTATTATTACGAAAATTTATTTTGACAGCTAACATACACTTTATGGAAAGGTAGCTAAAACACTACGTTACAGCTGATTATAGGTTATTTAAATATTTCTTTAGGTAATTTTGTAAATTGGACCTTACTAGTAGAATTAATAGAGCAAACTATAGAGGTCTAATTTTTATAGTTACCTTATTAAAATTTAAATACTTTCACTCATAAAAAGTATTTTGCAATAGAGAATTGAGCGATGTCTCGAATTCATTTACATTACCAAATATTACTTTAATAAAATACTTACTATCTAAATAAATAACAAAATTTCAACATTTTATGGCTGATGTTGAAAGTGACACGACAATAAAATCTTACTTGATGCACAACAAAACAATATAACTAATAAAAATGTGTCTCTAGTCATACATAGATAAATACACAACTGTCATCATCGACGTAATAGCTCCATCCTATTCTTTCTGCTCGTAAAAATACATGATGCCATTCTTTTCTCTTAAGTCACGGAACTTTAACAGAAAATAAAGGCAAAGACAATGCGAATGCAATAAGGCATATAGACTTTTAAAACAAACTTTTTGGCAACCGTTATTGCCGTGCATTAGCTAACGTGTAAGTTAAGTATAATAAATGATACAATATAGGGCTGATTGACGTTTTATTTGAAGTAGAGATTTTGTTTTAATACTTATTTTAAAATTACGATGGTATTTTATATAGAATTTCGTATCACATTACTATAAAACATGGCATTTTTTAAAATGGCAGATGCACAAAAATAAGGCTTTCGGTAACGGTAGTTAGATTTGAATGAAATATATGTACATGTTGACAAATGTCAAATCTTTAATTTATTTAGATAAACTGTTCACAAGTATCGTCGATCGTTATTCCTCTCTTATACATTGTTGTAGTTCGTTGAAATAATTATTGTAAAATTAATAATGCCTTTGTTTATCAAATGGTTTATTAGTGAAATAAATTAATGTGTTAGTTATTTGACAGATTATTCATTGAATGAATAACCAGCCATTATTATACTTACAAACAATGAGGTCATAAGTTGTCCCCAGAAGAAAAGTAATTGTCTAGTCTTCAATACAACTATCTCTTTTATATACATGCTTTCTTTGATTCTCTATTTCCGTCTCTAACATAGTCTACGTTTGCGACCTACGTGGAATCACTTTTTTTGTCTGTCTCATAAGACTAACACGTCTATTTAGATACAAATCCATAAAATATGGCATACAGTTCTCTGAATGAATATTTTTCTTGATAGTGCAAGTCCATAGACCTATTGGTATTTATAAAATAGGCAGTAGATGCCAAGTGAAAGTTTAGATAGGAGAAACATAATCAAACTATTGCCATAATGTACATCTGAATGATTTTTTTGCAGCAGCAGACATCGGGCGGTCCACCACCGCCGCCGCCTCCACCAGGCACAACTGGAGTTGGTGACAGTGCACCACCCGCCCCACCACCGCCACCCGCACCCCCAGCTGCTCCAGAGCCGCCTTCACTAGCTGCACAGCTGCAGCAGGCACAGCGACGCCGACAAACTAAGGTAGCTTTGACATTTGTAATGATATACCTTTGTCTCTATTCTGCTGGTTTAGGTGGGATTACATAATATATCACGCATTTGTTAACAAAAAGCTATCAATTGTGTGCGGGATACGAGACCACAGTAGAGAAAAAGGCATTAATATTTGTAATACCTGAATATATCTTTGTCTCTGTTCTGCTGGTTTAGGAGGGACTACATAATGTATCACGCATTTGTTAGCAAAAAGCTATCAGTTCTGTTCAGAATACAGGACAACAGTAGAGAAAGAGGCTTTAATATTTGTTATACCTAAATACATCTTTATCTCTATTCTGCTGGTTTAGATAGGACTACATAATATATCACGCATTTGTTAGCAAAAAGCTATCAGTTGTGTTCAGGATACAGGACAACAGTAGAGAAAGAGGCTTTAATATTTGTAATACCTAAATACATCTCTATCTCTATTCTGCTGGTTTAGGGACTACATAATATATCACGCATTTGCTAGCAAAAAGCTATCAGTTGTGTTCAGGATACAGGACAACAGTAGAGAAAGAGGCTTTAATATTTGTAATACCTAAATACATCTCTATCTCTATTCTGCTGGTTTAGGGACTACATAATATATCACGCATTTGTTAGCAAAAAGCTATCAGTTGTGTTCAGGATACAGGACAACAGTAGAGAAAGAGGCTTTAATATTTGTAATACCTAAATACATCTCTATCTCTATTCTGCTGGTTTAGGGACTACATAATATATCACGCATTTGTTAGCAAAAAGCTATCAGTTGTGTTCAGGATACAGGACAACAGTAGAGAAAGAGGCTTTAATATTTGTAATACCTAAATACATCTCTATCTCTATTCTGCTGGTTTAGGGACTACATAATATATCACGCATTTGTTAGCAAAAAGCTATCAGTTGTGTTCAGGATACAGGACAACAGTAGAGAAAGAGGCTTTAATATTTGTAATACCTAAATACATCTCTATCTCTATTCTGCTGGTTTAGGGACTACATAATATATCACGCATTTGCTAGCAAAAAGCTATCAGTTGTGTTCAGGATACAGGACAACAGTAGAGAAAGAGGCTTTAATATTTGTAATACCTAAATACATCTCTATCTCTATTCTGCTGGTTTAGGGACTACATAATATATCACGCATTTGTTAGCAAAAAGCTATCAGTTGTGTTCAGGATACAGGACAACAGTAGAGAAAGAGGCTTTAATATTTGTAATACCTAAATACATCTCTATCTCTATTCTGCTGGTTTAGGGACTACATAATATATCACGCATTTGTTAGCAAAAAGCTATCAGTTGTGTTCAGGATACAGGACAACAGTAGAGAAAGAGGCTTTAATATTTGTAATACCTAAATACATCTCTATCTCTATTCTGCTGGTTTAGGGACTACATAATATATCACGCATTTGTTAGCAAAAAGCTATCAGTTGTGTTCAGGATACAGGACAACAGTAGAGAAAGAGGCTTTATTATTTGTAACACCTAAATACATCTCTATCTCTATTCTGCTGGTTTAGGGACTACATAATATATCACGCATTTGCTAGCAAAAAGCTATCAGTTGTGTTCAGGATACAGGACAACAGTAGAGAAAGAGGCTTTAATATTTGTAATACCTAAATACATCTATATCTCTATTCTGCTGGTTTAGGGACTACATAATATATCACGCATTTGTTAGCAAAAAGCTATCAGTTGTGTTCAGGATACAGGACAACAGTAGAGAAAGAGGCTTTAATATTTGTAATACCTAAATACATCTCTATCTCTATTCTGCTGGTTTAGGGACTACATAATATATCACGCATTTGTTAGCAAAAAGCTATCAGTTGTGTTCAGGATACAGGACAACAGTAGAGAAAGAGGCTTTAATATTTGTAATACCTAAATACATCTCTATCTCTATTCTGCTGGTTTAGGGACTACATAATATATCACGCATTTGTTAGCAAAAAGCTATCAGTTGTGTTCAGGATACAGGACAACAGTAGAGAAAGAGGCTTTAATATTTGTAATACCTAAATACATCTTTATCTCTATTCTGTTGGTTTCGATAGGACTACATAATATATCACGCATTTGTTAGCAAAAAGCTATCAGTTGTGTTCAGGATACAGGACAACAGTAGAGAAAGAGGCTTTAATATTTGTAATACCTAAATACATCTCTATCTCTATTCTGCTGGTTTAGATAGGACTACATAATATATCACGCATTTGTTAGCAAAAAACTACCAGTTGTGTTCAGGATACAGGACAACAGTAGAGAAAGAGGCTTTAATATTTGTAATACCTAAATACATCTTTATCTCTATTCTGCTAGTTTAGGGACTACATAATGTATTATGCATTTGTTAGCAAAAAACTATCAGTTGTGTTCAGGATACAGGACAACAGTAGAGAAAGAGGCTTTAATATTTGTAATACCTAAATATATCTTTATCTCTATTCTGCTGGTTTAGGAACTACATAATATATCACGCATTTGTTAGCAAAAAACTACCAGTTGTGTTCAGGATATAGGACAACAGTAGAGAAAGAGGCTTTAATATTTGTTATACCTAAATACATCTTTATCTCTATTCTCCTGGTTTAGATAGGACTACATAATATATCACGCATTTGTTAGCAAAAAGCTATAAGTTGTGTTCAGGATACAGGACAACAGTAGAGAAAGAGGCTTTAATATTTGTAATACCTAAATACATCTCTATCTCTATTCTGCTGGTTTAGGGACTACATAATATATCACGCATTTGTTAGCAAAAAACTACCAGTTGTGTTCAGGATACAGGACAACAGTAGAGAAAGAGGCTTTAATATTTGTAATACCTAAATATATCTTTATCTCTATTCTGCTGGTTTAGGAACTACATAATATATCACGCATTTGTTAGCAAAAAACTACCAGTTGTGTTCAGGATACAGGACAACAGTAGAGAAAGAGGCTTTAATATTTGTTATACCTAAATACATCTTTATCTCTATTCTCCTGGTTTAGATAGGACTACATAATATATCACGCATTTGTTAGCAAAAAGCTATAAGTTGTGTTCAGGATACAGGACAACAGTAGAGAAAGAGGCTTTAATATTTGTAATACCTAAATACATCTCTATCTCTATTCTGCTGGTTTAGGGACTACATAATATATCACGCATTTGTTAGCAAAAAACTACCAGTTGTGTTCAGGATACAGGACAACAGTAGAGAAAGAGGCTTTAATATTTGTTATACCTAAATACATCTTTATCTCTATTCTCCTGGTTTAGATAGGACTACATAATATATCACGCATTTGTTAGCAAAAAGCTATAAGTTGTGTTCAGGATACAGGACAACAGTAGAGAAAGAGGCTTCAATATTTGTAATACCTAAATATATCTTTGTTTCTATTCTGCTGGTTTAGGTGGGACTACATAATATCATGCATTGTATATCATGCAATCATATATCATGATCAGATATATCATGCATTTGTTAGCAAAAAGCTATCAATTGTGTTCAGGATACACGACCACAGTAGAGAAAGAAGCTTTAATATTTGTAATACCTAAATATATCTTTGTGTCTATTCTGCTGGTTTAGGTGGGACTACATAATATCATGCATTGTATATCATGCAATCATATATCATGATCAGATATATCATGCATTTGTTAGCAAAAAGCTATCAATTGTGTTCAGGATACAGGACAACAGTAGAGAAAAAGCGAGATCCTTATGGTACAAACTAGATCGAGTCTTAGGTATCAAAGCCTAGGTTTATATTGTAAATTCAGATCTTAGTAAATATTGTAAAGCTATGTTAATTAAGATTTTTAATTATGATAAAGTTATAAAATAACAATGCATGCCGTCCTATGCTGGTATTTGGAAAAATAGACTATATTCCAGGTCAACATAATTTCGCATCGTGACATCTGTTAATTAAATGATCATTATTTTGGCTTATATGTCAATATAAACCAGTGTTAGAAATGTCTTGTTCATGTAAACTTTCAGGTAGTCTGAAAAAATCATGTCTCTCCTAATTGGCATGCAATGTTATGTTTCTCTTTGTATAATATCTCAGTTTCTCTCTCGATTTTCCTTTTCGTGCCATTTTGAAATTTAAGAATGTTTCATGGATATAATGCTTTCTAAAAATTGTGTATTTATAAAAGTAACTCTGTAACGCTATCTGTGATATTCGCTTAAATGTATGTTGAAGTTTGAACAACGGAACACAGATGGCGTCATTTAATATTTTGATAAATTAAAAAATTAATTATATTTTGGACTGAAACAATACCAATTTTTTTATGTTTAATCTATATAACCATATATTGAATTAGTAATGCTCAAAACCGATTTCTATCTACCTATGATTTTGTATAACTAGGGATAGAACTTCTAGTTTCTAGTTTAGTTTCGCATTTCAATAAAATATCAACAGATAGGAATTACAATCTCCACACGCTCTCTACTAATGGGAGAGGCGACGAATCACTCAGCAGCTATTCAATATTGCATAGAAGTGACAGATGTCGCTTTCCAATAACTTTTTGACAGTTATCTTCGCTAAGTTAGGTTATGTGACTTTTCTATATCATATTCGAGCTATTAACGCCTATCAACAATCTGTTATATAAAATTGCCCATTTTTTTGTAGGCAAAAGTTATTGAGAATCAGTAGCAAGCATGTCATTCTCTAGCTATAGTAATTTAGAAATTTTACGTTCATTGTCATACTGTTGATGATTCCGATAATCAAAACCAAGTAAATTATATATCTAACCTCCATGAGCAGGATTTTAACTATTTTAACTACATTTTAGCTTAATAAGACTTCTGTTGAATATTTATAATATATACAATAATAAGTGTTACGTAGAATATAATAAATGATAATAATTATCCATTTATTATAATAATTTATTTCTTCCTTCAATTATATTAATACTGGCTTTTGTCCAATTTAACACTTGGCAGAACAGAAAGCAGAGACTGATTCCATTCCATAACTAAGCACAACTTTAACTGCTTTTACTTAACTAACGTTATTCTTGATTTTGAAATATAAAAATATACATCCACTACTTAAAAATTCATAAAATATTAAAATTATGTCTAATTGTATGCAATTAAAATGTTTCTATTAAGTTAATATATATTTGTTTCGTGTGTATATATTTTTAATGGTGAATATGCCATTGTATTAACGAAACGCGTTGCTAATATAGGGGGGGAGGCACGAATCGTAAGCTTTCTACGACTATCGTCAATAGACAATTAAAACCTCAAAACACTTGTGGGAAGCAAACTGCTACAACTAGGATAGACAGAAATTGATCAACTATCTTAGATAACTATGTCGATATATAGATAGACTATTGGCTTTGGATGCGAGACAATTGTAAGAATTATTAAATATTCTCTGTAATAATCAATTATTATATACGCAACAGAATGTGCATATTTAAAATATAACGTAATTAAAAAAATACCAAACGGATAAATAGAGTAAAACTAATGATCAATTGGTTAATGATAGCAGTTTATTTTTAAAAATTTATTCGTTTAAATGGTGGCCATCTCGGGGGCAGCACTCTTCCAATTGCGTGCAGAGACTTGTAAAAACTATCTTTGACAGCTAATTGCTACAATTTCATTCCAGATATTCTCTTTAAGCTGATCAATATTCCTCAGAATATCAATGTAGACTTTTTATTTGTTTTTCACAAAAAAAATCAAAGGCGTCAAGTTCTGGCTGATTGGGGGCCAAAGGATGTCACCTCTCCTTGAAATGTGTCTGTTTGGGAATATTTGTTTAACAATCGCTATAGACTGGTTCGATGTACGACTGATGGCTCCATCTTGCTGAAACCATGTTCTTGTATTCACTATTCTTGAATTTTCAAGTTCTGAAATAAAAAAAACTTCTAACATAGCAGTATAGCAGTTGCTGTTAACAGTAACGTTTCACCCGCATTAATCTTCAAAGAAAGGCCCGGTAATATTTCTGCTCGACATTACAACCCATACCGTTACTTTCAGACTATACAGTGGTATTTGGTGTTTTAGCTTCAGATTTTCTTTGCTCCAATAATGACACTTTTGTCACTCTACGAAGCCATTAACAAAAAAATAGGCTTCGTCCGCGAAAAGGATATTGTTGAAATTGGGAAATCCTCTAAAGGCTTGCTATTTTAGTTCCTGTATTAATTGTATCTTAAATGGATATCGCTTAAGATCCAGGTTTAAAATTCTTTGTAATATTCCCCGTGTTAAATCTAAATTCAATGCTGTCTTGCCTTTAGACCTTTGTGGGTTTTTTTGTACTGAAAGCTTTATTCTCTCCACATTGTGTTCCTTCCTTGATGTTCTTGGATGGGCTTTAGCACGAGGTTCAAATATTGAACCTGTTTCTTTAAAACACTTAATCCATTTTTTCATCAAATTTGCGTTCCGAGCTTCATGAATTTGTCGTAATCCATATTCAGAGCCAAATAATTACCTAGTTGTGATGTAAGAATGGCCGTTTTTCATAAAACATACGGACGCAAAACATGCGACGCTTGCCGTCGAACTGACTCATGGTTACTAAATACTGCACACATGCCGCTACCTATCCATACAACATTCATTCCCTCAGCATAAAGGATACCCCGCAAAAAAGATTACGCAATAAGCATTTTCTATTACGAGACCCTGTACTATAGAGTATAGACGTAATTAAGTGAATGAATTGTTGCTAATAAACAAATTTCAGACGCATGGGTTTCCATGTAAATATTTGATAACGTGAATATTGTTGAATTTTATTTAAAAAATTCAATAACACTCACGTTATAGTTTTTGTAGTATTAAGTCTGATGTATAGGGTTTCTTTTTAAAACTTGTTAGTGCCATATACTTTATCAGAACCTGTTGGATTTCACAGCAACAACAAAATGGGGGAACAGCAACACCGGGCGGAGGCACTGGCAACGCATCGGCTACCAACGGTGGCACCGTGCAAGAGCACAGCGGAAGCTCCACATCATCAGGCGGTAGTCGTTCTACGCCCACACCCATGCATTCGATGATGAACGAGATGGCGCGTACTTTGGCGCGCCGCAGGGCTCAAGTTGATTCATCTACACAACAGCAGGTAACTGTTTGAATTTATTCCAATTAATTCCAAAATGGGAAAGATCTTTTTTGCATTGTTTTTAAAATTTAAACCAATTTAGATAAATATAGTATGAGAGGTTCATATTGATGATGTGAGTCCTATAATTTCAAAATCTTTTGTCTCCATCTACCTAATAAAATTTTTCAGAATCCAAGAATAAAAGATAATGCAAGAAGTTGCAAAAGATGATTAATTAAATTTTTTTCTAGTCTAATTTTTATTTAGTCAAAGCGTTGCGCCCGGCAGGTGATTCACGTATAATAAACTGTCAAAATATTAATTTAGACAAAAAATACCTGCTACCTGCTTTGAAAGAAAACTTTCTAAATTATAATAAATTAATCCACGTCATCTTTCCTCTACAAAACAATAACCTAACACTGCAAATTTATTCATTGAACAAATTGTTATCAAATATCTTGTCGTTTGACAGGAGGGTTCAGAAACAAACGGAGGAGCAGGCTTATCGTCGACACCACATAAGAGCTGGGAACGAGCGGCGACGCTGCCCCATCGCCTACCCGCTACAGATACACCAGCCCCTGCCACTCCTCAATCACCTCGCGCCCCACGCAAGCGATTCCCCTCTGTCAGCGATGACAGTATCATCAAGGTAATGAATGGCTATCGAGTATTGTAAAGCAACAATCAAAGACTTAAGCCAAAAATAAAATATCATGATATGACTTTTCAAAAGTGGTTATGTCGTCTGAGTTGCATATGGTATGGCCAGTCTAATATGGGGAAAGAGCATGCTACACCATACCATTACGACTTCTCAGATTTTTATGAGTTAGTGTTCATAATAAGTATAAATTTGTGTGTGTGTATCTGAAATATGCATACCAACATAAATTAGAAGATGAACGCTGGTTCTGTCATGTAGTTAATCACCATATAAATGAAAGTAAGTGATAATGGGATGTTGCACCTCACTCTTGGTGCAACGTCACCGAATGCAATTAAACACTTATACCCTGTACCATTTCAAAATAAAATTTATGTAACGAAACCAATTTGACAATTAAAATATGATTGGCGTAAATATAAATTCAATTAGTTGATGAATATTCATAAAATTTATGTTAATTCACCAATGATATTACTCCATACTACAATCACTATATTAACATAACAAATCATCATGCTAAATAATATTATAAATATTAATATTAAATGAGAGAAGAAAAATGGACAACCCTATCTGTCAATCAAACAAAATTCAGAGGTATAAAACATTTTGGGAAAATTATTCGATATTCTGACACATATGGAGTCCATATCCGTATATGCTATCACCTATGATATTATTAAACTACATACTACAATCACTATATTAACATAATAAATTGCCATGCTAAATAATATTATAAATATCAATATTACAAGGATATTTTATAAGTACGAATTGTAAAACTGAGAGAAGAAAAATGGACAACCCTATCTGTCAATCAAACAAAACTCAGGGCTACAAAACATTTTGGAAATATATTCGATATTTTGGCACATATGAAGTCAATATCTATATATGCTATTTATTACATATCATTTACTTCGTAATGTGTTGAAGCGTGACGCTTAAAGGAGGCAGAAGAAATAAACAGGGTAGAACATTGATGTTTTATACTAAATATACAGGCTATTTGACAGAAGAAGAAAAATGTCGACATTTTATTTTTAAGTAAGTTTAAGTACTATTTTGCAATATAGAATACACATTTTGTACATAGTACAGGGTAGTATTTTTTTATACTAGTTAAGTATTTTCTTGGCTATAAGTCAAAAGTAAGGAAGCAACTCAGCAACTTCAGATCTGAATGATACGAGTCGTTTGCAGGCATGTGGGTGGTTTCTTCCACTGGTTTAAATTTTCACAAATGAGTATGGTTCCTTCAGTCTTTCCATTGTTGTGTATATATTAGAAGCAACCTTTTTGTCACATTATACGACAATCTAATTTTACCCATTGTAACTTCTATAAATATAATTCGAACATGCTAAACTTATGAATAACACTGTGTCGAAATGCTCAATGTTAAAGGTGAATGGGACAGGCGAGGGTCCCTGTATGGGTGATTGGGAAGCCTTCAAGCAGGAGATGTTGCGAGAGGTGCGCTCACAAGTCACTGCGATGAAGAACGAGATTATCGATGGTATGTGTTATTATTATCTTTCCGTGTTTTTGTAAACATAATTGAGAATCAATCGTTTTTATAGAATATAGGTTTTTGCTTTAAGGATACTTCTAAAATAGTTTTCCGAGTCATTAAAATATCATGTACTTAACAACAAACACTAAAAAACAAAACAAGTCAGAAGGCACCATCCAATTCCGAAAGCGCACAAACAGTATTTACACTCGTACATACAGACATATATATTCACAGATTCCAATGTGGTGATCATTGGTACGTTCTTTACATTAAATATTCAAGAAGCTGAAGCGAGTACAAAGGCAAGTACTTATTGTCAGGTGTAAAATGTGACATAAGATAGTAGAAGTCCAGGTAGCAAAAACCGAATGAATTTTGGTGATTTCGATATACCCTTTTAAATGACAAAAGTAAAAATACATACAACTTGAGACAGCACATCGCGACTGAGATGGAGTATCGCTGAGTGAGACAATGCGGTCTGTAGACTTCTCGCTTTGTCACCTATGTGCTACACAGGTGATTATTCCACCATCTGACCTGAGGAGTTGCTATATGCGGACTGCAGCAATTGTTTACCACATGCTGTCTATTATTTGGCATTGTCATATTTAATTATTTGAAATCGTCTTCCGCGCTTAACAATGTGTGGCTGTCGCTGTTTGGTAGGTGTGGTAAGTGCAGCTACAAAGCCAATTGCAACAATAGGCTTCTTGAATATTCTAAAACGTTCAGCTAGAACACCAAACCTATCTTCAACAATTCACCTGGACTGAGAAAGATTGTAATCAAGAGTTCTCTCATCAAATTTCTTTGGGGATATGGCTTTAACAGATGTATTTAATTGAAAAATTTGTTGGCGCTGATATACTCACTCAATAGATATTCGCTTATCATAACATCTTGTATGTGCTAGTACTTCACCATTGGACATACTTCTATTTGTGTCTGCATTTATGTAGATAAACTCATAATTTGTATTGACTATTCCAAGGAAAACTATGCTGAAAGTTCTCTAGTAAAACATCCTCAGTCACTGATTTTTTTGAGCCTCCTATTTAATGCTAGCGCCATATTTTCATCAATTTGATGACTGTAAAATGTTCTCAAATTTTAAAAACAAATGTCTGTGTGAATCCCACACCTACATTTCCACCGCGCAATCCAGAAGGTGGTTGTATAGCAAGATAGGCATATGCCATTTTCGTACAATAGCAGTCACACACTGGAGTAGACATTTCTCGATAAAATTTACTAAAATTACTAGTCTCAGTTTGCATGTGTGGTGACATGGTATACAAATTCATATTAATATTTCTATTGTCTAGACTTTTCTACATATACCTGTAAGACGACTCAAACCGACAAAGCCTTACATGGGTCATCGTATGTTTATATTAATATACACATAATTGCATTTATTTACAGCAATCAAGATGGAGTTAGCACGGAGGTAATCGTACGGAACGAGGCTTGCGTCGCAACGCGTTTTATTATATCTTCCGACAATGCAGACTTCCAGAATACACCCTTAACGTATGTAAATGTGGACTTACGTATCGTTCAGCTTTGTTCGGCTGAACCACTATTATTTACGTTGTTTCCACATCAACTAATGCAGATCTTGAGGCATCGGGTCAGTTGCCATATTATATAACTTATTATGTGTGAACGTGGACGTAATGAGAGCCGAGACTTGCTCGGCCGACTTATCAAGTTATACATCATTTAAGCACTAGTTAACCGTACTTTTTCGATGTGATTGTGGAACGTTAAGATTAAAATATAAACTCGAATGATTCATTGTTACTGTAGAACTGTATCACATTGTTTTTCTTTTGTCGCATCGTATCGAGCTGACTGCCAAAATCAATCTTATATCAATTTATATGTTTATGTATGTACATGGACAAATTTTTATGAAATATTGATCAAACCAATAATATTTAATCCTTGATCCGAGATATTTTTATTGACATCCTTAGTAACAAAAAATATCTTGGATCACAGTAAGTTTATTTAGTTGTCAAATCTGTTTGCGTGTTTTTGATTTTAGGTGAGTCAGACGAATTTTAGAAATGACGACTGAATTTTGTAATATTATTGTATGTTATAACGTTTTGGAACCCCAATTTAGATTTGGTTTGGTCGAGGTCATTTGAGAAATTAAAACATGACTTAAACATAACTATTTCTATATTTGTATTTGATTTGTTAATTAAAAATTAAAGTTTATTAAGGGGTCATGTACGTTTGGAATGGACATATATTTCATTTTTTTTTCTAAATGAAAGCTTTAAGATGATATATATACATATTTTTATTGAAAGACAATAGCCATAATATTATAGGTATTTTTCTGTTGCAAGTTTTTCAAATAGGTTTTTGAGATGACAATTATTGCAACAAATCGGCTAATTTGAAATAAAAATAAAAACATAAAACACCTTTGATTTAAAACGCTTTTCAATGAATGAATCAACAGTAATGTTTATAACTCCTTTAAAAAATTTACAAAATTAATAAAAAATCAGGTTAATAGTATTTGTGGATTCAGGTGACCATGGTCAGTTTTTGAAGAACCGTTGTGGTTAGAAAAATTGGTTTAATAAAAAAGCGGTTAAAATTTCCTGACATGTTTTCATTGAAATAAAATTATTTAAGGGAGAGCTATTATTATACATAGTTACTGCTTTACCGCATGTACCGGCTCTGAAAACTGTCATGCTGTACGTAGGAACGTATGATTTATATAACTTTATCAGTTTGTTTCCGATTAACTAGAAATTTGTAAAAATGTACTCATTTTTGAGATGTTCTATTTAAAAACGAAATTAAAGTAAACCCCTCGCATGACCCCTGACTATTGTTCCGAGTCATCGTAAACAATATTTATAAAAGCGTTCATAGATATCTTTGCATTATCGGTTTTGTATCTATATTAAAATTTTTCTTAAATGACGCCACCCCAGGTGTAATACTGCCCATAGCTATGCATTTAGGTGAACAGTATTATTTATAAGCGGATATTTGTATTGTTTTTTAACTAGACGTCACCTATCTTGAACATCAATTTATGATGTAAAAATTTATTCACGGGCATAGAAATACAAAATTATTAATTTTTAAATAATTTTTTTCATATTAAAAATAAAAAGTAGCTGTATACTTACCGAACATTATAAAATTATGAATATAGAATTATATATATCTAGTTAGTATGACGTTTGTATCGGGTTAACCTATATATAATTTATATATCTATATATATAATAGAATAACACTAATACATAAAAATATTTATATAATTTGTGATTAAAACAGTTCCTAAACAATGCTTTTGTCTTATCAAAATTTTGCTTTTGGAAACAATTTTTGTAGTTTTGTGTTTATAGTCATTCTTGGAAACGAATTTTTTTTACAGATTTTTAATCATAATAAAATGCTTCGAAATTTCTATTGCAAGCGCACAATTTCGAAATCGGTTTGCTTGAATGTATTTTCTATGAAAAAAAAACATCTAAAACTTTTTTCTTTGATGTTTCAAAAACTGCCTAGAGCTTATCTGTTCCTTGCGTTTGGAATGGAATTGGTGTTATGAATCAGGGGTACGAACAAAAATGTGACGAACTCGCACTGATTCGTGTTGTTAAGGAACTGCTTAAATTAAAATGTGGTGTAGCATGATGCACATGAACTATTATTTAAAAAAAAATTGTGCTTTCGTCTGTTTTAAAATGTGTAAAGAACTTGTTGTTTACCGTTGAGTAGAGTGCCGACGAGCGCCATCGTGCTCGTGTGCATATTAACTAAATATGCGTGAAATCAGTTGCTGTTTAGCGCGCAGTAAGGAAGGTCGCTCGCATGCATCTCTAATATTGTATCTTTCTACGTGTTACATAAAGTTCAAACTATAATATTATTAGTAATTACAGGAAAAGAAAATTTTTAACCCATAATGTTGGAATACGAAAATAATTCTAGTAAAAATAATAGTTTTTCAAGTTGTAAAGAAAGTGATAGTGGGAGTGACATTATGGTGCGCTCACAATTTGACGTAATGCAAATTTTGAGTGATAGTGATAATAACAATTATTTACTGATACGGAGGATGTACCGGACTGCAAAAATGACAATGTGACCTTGATTTCAGTTTTTGTTATAATTTTTGTTCACAATATATATTTCCATAATTTTTTTTGTATTTTATTATACTTGTACAAGTCTTTATTAAAAAAACACCGAAAAAATTAATGAAATTGGATAATATTTGGAAGAGATACAGTTTTTTTTCGAGACAAGGGTAAATGACGTCAACAACAAAAGATTTCTTTGGCATTTTTAAGTATATAAGTAAAAAACAATGGCACTAAAATTCTCTTCTCTTCTTTTTTTTTGTTTTTACTCAAGTTCGAAGTAATACATGATAGTTATAAAATATCTTAAACATTTAACAAATTATCAAAGTAATCTAGCTAAATTTATCAATAGTATTTATGGTACTTATGAGTTATTGTATCTGTAACTGTATTTGTATGCCATTGGGAATAAAATGGATTTAAACCAATGGATAATAAATTTCAACGAAAATCGACAATTAATATGTTAAAAAATATGCACATTTTAAAACAGACGTTCAAGCGTGACGTAGTTATTATAATTATTACATAGAATATTACATATTATATAAATTATAAAACATAATATAAAAAATACATAATATGTCATTCGCGTGTCTGATGTTTTTTTAATTTTATACGTAACCGTAAAGATTTAAATGTACGACTATTTATTGGATAAATTTTAAGTAATACATACGCTATATGTAACATTTGATTGGACATCATACGTATTTATATATATGTAAGTATATGTAACACAAAAATATATATAAATAAAATATTGTGTTGTAATTAGTGAGGTACGTAATTAATGAAAATAAATTATTGTATTATTATCACCTGACATTGTAATCGTAAATATTAATGTGAAAATTAAAATATTACGTACGAGAGAGCCATAATGTCTAATTGTCAGTTACGATGTTTTTAATTAAATAGTACTGTTTAAGTATTATTATAAATTAATATTGTGTATATACACTGTTCCCCTTTATGGGGTAATTAGCGCGAGTTGTGAATGTAAAAAACTGATTACGACGATCGTAACTTTATCTGTTGTAGGTAAAATATAATAAGCACTACTATCTAAATCTTGTTACACTTGTTTATGTGGTTCTGATATTTCCATACAGATGCATGTCCGCTTTGTGGAGCAATCAGTATGGTCATTTTGAGTAACGTTCCAGCATATATTTAACAGCGCAAGTAATACAGAGTAGTAACTGATCTTGCAAGTAAAATTTTATTAAACAATTGTTATCCATTATTCGTACGTAACACGTACGAAAATATTTACGTGATGAGCCACGTAGAAATGGTTTGTTACACGTGGCTAAGTAGTAACTGAACTTGCAATTAAAATGTTATTAAACCATTGTTAACCATTGTTTATGAGACACACGCGCTCATCACGCAAATATTTTCATACGTGTTACGTACGAATAATGGAAGTAATTTGAAAATAATTAACTGAATTATAAAAAGTTATTGAATCCAATAAATAAAAAAAATTGTCAATCGGAAACGTAGGCACTCTACGCAATATTTATCAAGTCGGTAATTAATTTAAAATTTGTCACATCGTTTTAAATGTATTTTTGTTAGTGTTTCCGCAGGGATGCCATAGCACGCATCGAGTCATATTTCGACAATTAAATAAATTTAAAATGATATGTAATCCAATGAGCCGGTTTTTGCAGTACACTGCTAATCGTTACTCAGAAATGGCCATTTTGTTTTGCTCAATATATTTTTTTCATTTCGGTATCATTTAAGTTTTTTTTACGTAAATTTTCAAAAGCCCAGGAAGCTTACAACAAACAGAATTACATGTTTAAAGTGTACAATGGATTTACACATAACTTTATATATATATATATATATATATATATATATATATATATGTATATGTGTATATATATATATATATATACACACACACACACATATATATATATATATATATATATATATATATATATATATATTCAATGCTATATAAATTATTTAATAACGGCTTAGCTTACAAGTGATTGTGAGCATATTTGCAAATTATATATGTTTTATTAGATTGATATATAATTAGGTTAATATAAACATTAATTTATTTAAGACAATTTCTGCTACAGTTGGAGTTTCTGTTGGAAAATATGTGAAACGTTGCTTTATAAATTCTTTTGTGATTTTGTTTGTGAATTTGAAGTTTTATTTGAATTCACATTATCGGTTCGGTCTCAATAATATTTGTAATAATGACAAATTCAATCATGACTTTTTTGCTTTGCAATTTCCAATGGCTGTGATAACTTCGTTGCAGTTAAAATGTATGGGAGTGGTAGAGGACTTTCAGTCAACTATATCACACGAATAACACCTATCTTTGAAGTTTGTCACGATGTTACATATTTTACCCGGAAGTTAGAGATTACGTTTAGCTAATGGTTCGTTACTTGACCATAGAAAATTGTTTATTTAAAACTCTACTTCACACATTTTTATAAATTTTTTTCTGTGAAACTTGCGTAATTCGATAATTACTATCTAAATACATATGGATTAATTTATAGAATAAATTTGTCTCAATATAAAAAGTAAACAGTCAAACAAATGTAGGAAACATTTTTTTATAATAGCAGTTTTAATTATTAATAAAAACCCGATGGCCCATGCAAATAATTCGCAAGTCACCGAATGTTAGTTAAGATTGTCAGTAGATGGTGCTGTTTTAAATAATTACTGTCAGGCACATTAGTTAAATAGATTGTCAATAGGTGGCGCTTAAACACCTTTGCGAAATAACAAATTGAGAATTATAAAGTTATAAAATTGAATTTCAAAGTTTATTTCCAAATTGTTTGTCTTTTTCATCAATAGCAGGGAACATAAGCTTTAAAATTATGTTCGATTCTTTTTTGATGAAGAATTAAGGGAGATATGGCGTTGCCACAAAAAAAACCTTTTGAGAAATAATATGTATTGTAATGTCATGAATTATTATATTTGCTGCTATTATCATGGGCGTGCAGTCCACATAGAAAACACCCAAAAAGTGAGAAATTTTCTAAAATAAAATACCACATTAAAATAAAGAGAAAATATGAATTACCACTATAAAAATGTAGCCATGTATGTATATGTCTATAATTTTTTTAATATCCATGTGTAAAATTAAGTTCTGACAATTTGTATGTATGTCATATTTCACGCTCTACTGAAAATCCCTCTGAATAAAAATGTATGATTGCACTTTCGCTGTCATACATTTTCATTCTAACAAGGATAGAGCAAGAACCTTAGAATTTTCGTTTGCTTCAAACTTAACGTAATTGCAGACAAGCCAAAAGTATTCGTAAAATCACAGCGCAAAGCTCCCAAAAATAACATAACAATAAACATTTACGTTTAAGTATGTGTATCAAAAATTAGTCACGTTCAACAAGTGAACGCGACATAGCTTATTGAATATATTAATATATCATTCTGGGGAGTCCAGGTCCTATCTCACATGTAACGTGATTATGGTACGTGTACCGTGATTTTCTGTATACGCACGTTTCAGTCAATCATGCAAAGTTTAAAGCTAATCGGGGTTCCAAGGGACGTGGATCCTATTATATGGTTTTACTCTCTTTATAAGGGTGATGTAAGTTTGCAGACAGTCTAATATAGTTGTAATAACCTTTTTTGTTTTATAATGTAATTTAAGTTACTGAATATTTATTCAAAACCCTATGCCGTTTCTAAATATCAGAGACCGGTCCTTTGTGAAATTTTCCTACAAATGTTTTTTTCATATCGATTTGATGTACGCCATAACTGTTTTAACGTAAAAGTGTTAACACGTAACGCTTTTACGATAAGGTGATAACGTGAAATTATATTACGAGCGTCAGCAGCACTAGATAGGACATTGTATGAAATTTATTTATTAATTCAAAGATGTTTATAGGTTGATTAACGTTGAACAATCAACAGTTTATAAGTATCCATCGCGTATATTCCTCTGAGAGACCTGCGTAGTGCTACTGATCCAGTAACTATACATAATAATTATAAGCTAGCTTAGAAATAAATATAAAAAATAAAATAACTCCTTAATGGTCTCATTATGTCAAAGATAGTGATTATTATATATTATTATTATTATAACATATTTATAGCGATTTATTAATTCTGAGGACTTTTGTCAACTTACTTTCCATTTTTGTTTAATTTCAAAATATTTTTAAGGACGCGTGTGATTTTTAAACATTTCTAACTTCTATTTACGTTTAATACTTAATTTGTATTTTAAAATATTTGAAATTTACTTTTGTATTAGGCACCGATTTAATTTTATTAGCCAATTGTTATTTTTTTATTTAAATATACATAGTAATATCTTGATAACTATAGCGTATTTGCTTCAATGGAATTTTGTTTGCGTAAATGGTTTTGTAAGTCTGCTCTATCAAAATAGTTATTTGTTTTAAATATGATTATTTAAGGCTGAAATTAATTTGATATACATTTCAGTTAAAATAGAAAAGTTGTGTACCTAAAATTTTCATCTCAAATGCTAAATATAAAGGCTCGCAGTGTTGTTTGTTTAAACTTCAATATCAAATAACCGCATTAACAAAATAGCCGATCATGACAATAAGAAATTTATTCTGACACCTTCAGTGGAGCATAGACAAGTTAAATGTGCCAATAATAATACAAATTCATTAATAGACAATAAAATTTCACGCTATTTGATTTTTTTTTTAAATTCCCATAACAATCTGAAGAATTGTTCAAGTTTTTAGTTAAATAAATGCTTTTTAAATATTTCATTGCTCATTAAATGCATACGTTTTTGGAATCTGCGAAATGTCAAATGTCATGTAAACAAATATTAAATATATTTGGCGTTAATTTTGTAGAAATTCATTAATCACAATTAAATGAAACTACGTGATGTAGTATTATTTCTTTAATTTCTTTACCACGATCTAGGTTTCGTTGTATTACAACATCTTCAGGTGAGATATTAGCAAAGATTAGAAGATGTTGTAATACAATGAAACCTAGGTTGTGGTAAAGAACTTAAAGAAAGTAGAAATAATACTACATCACGTAGTTTCATTTAATTGTAAACAAATATGTCAAATGTCATGTCAAGTAAACAGTTTGATCTGCATTCAATTTTTTTTACATTGTATTTTCTCAATTGTTTACAGAATTCAATGAATTTTAATGTTGTTTAACTAGAATAGTAATATGTACTATGACTAGAGAACGTATTCAGTACAAATTATTAAGAAAATAAATTTACGTAGTCATAACTTTGACGAGAGTTTCAAAATTTTTATTTTTTGTTAATAACACTTGTTGCAAATTTTTTTACTTTTTTCTTTGAAGCAAATAATTTTTCATCAATACATTTAAAGAAAGGATTTTAGTATAAAGTCTTTTGATGGACTTCGACTTCTCTAGAAATAATTTAATTAAATTATAAATCGATTTGCATTTAATAATGCTTGAGTTTTTTTTCCATAATTAAGTTATATTTTGCTTAATATTAAGTAAATACACAAACGATTGTTAGAATAAAATATTGTGTCAAAATACATATAACCCGAAATTATTTTTTAGATGCCAACTTATTGATTTTGTCCCCGTTTATCATTATAAGTGAGGTATTATTTTTTATATTTAAAACGATTATTTCATATAATTTGGAATAATTTCTCATGTGATGACAGTCATTTTATATAATTAATATTAGTTTTATGGTAATAATATATCTTATATTAAATTATGTAAATAAACATTTAATAATGATTATAATATAATATTATATTGATTTGCATTTATGTGACTTTTATTTTTGTCTTTTTTTATTTAGGTTCCACCCTATCATATATTTAAATTGAGTTAACTTTGATTTTACAGGAGGTTACAAATAAATTGATTAAGCTTCTGCTGGTACTCCTGGAATGTTTAATTTCAAACTTATACATTTCTTGGAAAACAAAAAACATTTTGTGTATTTGCCGAGAAACGTATAAGTTTCAAATTAAACATTCTCGATACGTTGTTAAAAGTTTATCTTCTTAGACAAAAGGATTTCATCTTTTGTTTGGTTTTCGATACAATCGGTGTAAGTTTCAGAATATAACGTCACAGCAGAATACACATTAGTTATGTTGCTCACTTGTCAATGTGAAAGCATGGCCGATGAAGTTATGCTTGCAGTTGGAACCAATTGAAACATAAATTTAATAGTTTCCTGGAAAGAAAATTGCTTATTAAAATAACGAAATGTTTATTAAAAAAAAACTAAGGACAAATCAATCATATCAATACAGAAATCATTTAAATCTCGTGGCAAATCTCCTGTAACTTAGTATGTATTAGGAAAATCTGCCGGCACTATTCTTTCATTACTTAAAATAGTTTCAAATATTCAATTCTAATTTAGTTAGTTTCATTATAACAATATTCTACATTTTTAGATGCTATGTCTTACAACAAATAAGTGAAAAGAAATGAAGGAAGACAGTGATTATAAAGATGCTGTGAATAACAGAAATACAAAATAAAATGCTCAATTTTTATAAAAAAAAAATTTATTTGCAAATAATAAATAATAGGGTCTATATAAATAGTAAATAAAGCCCTGACACTGACCTAAGCACTATTATTAGGGACACAGTTTTGAATCGAAAGTATTAATATTGTACTCATGAGTACCTACAATTGAAAAAAGTGTCATGAAAATAAAAATAAAGAAAGAAAAGTATCGATATATTCCCTGAACATTGTGTATTTTCTGAACGTTATGTGTATTTTTTATACGTTATTCCCTACTATGATCTGTCAACTTCTCTCAATGGAATATTTTAAAAACACAAATGATATACTCATGAGTACAATTGAAAAAAAGTATCATAAAAATAAAAATATCGGAAGAAAAGTATCGACAGTTTCCCTGCATGTTACGTGTATTTTTTATACGTTATTCCCTACTATGATCTTCTATCAACTTCTATCGATGGAATATTTGAAAAACACAAATAATGTACTCATGAGTACAATTGAAAAAATATCATAAAAATAAAAATATAGAAAGAAAAGTATCGACAGTTTCCCTTAACGTTATGTGTATTTTTTATACGTTATTCCCTACTATGATCTTCTATTAACTTTTATCAATGGAATATTTTAAAAACACAAATAATGCTCTTTCATGTAAATAAAAAATTCAATGCATATCGTATAAAAGTTTTTAGCTGTAAAAGAATAAGACGAGAACTTAATTAATCAAGCTTTTATTTCAATCGAGGTAAAAGCAATTAGAGAAAACGGAAACAAGAAAAAGATGGCGAAACAGCTAGAGAGGAGAGTGAACGTGAATTTCCATTTGGCACGTGCTTTGATTGGTCTATTTGGTTTCTGCCTATAAATTAAAAACATGGCTTAAAAATATAACCACTAAATGTCACATTTTTACGTGAATAATAATTTAAGTACAAAAAGTGATTTTTCTAAAGTTGTTGACGTGCTTGCTTCCTCTGTCTCCAAAGTGCCAGTAGTCTAGAAGTAACTCACAATTATATACACAACAATATTTTCGTGTTCTGTTACTTTTGTTATGTCAGGCCACTTCTACAGTTTTATTGTCCTAACTAATGTAATGCCAAAGTATGTTTGTTTATCCTTTTTTTATGGCATAATGGTGCAAGGAATTGACGTGATTTTATAGAAAGATAGTGGGGGGAGGAGGGGCACCATTATATAGTATACTTTTCATCACAACGAAAGTTTTGTTTGAAACTGAAAAAGTACACAAAGCGAATAAGGAAGCAGAGTCGCAGTGGTTCAACGTGATTTTTTGAATCATTACATACGCAATATAAAGCGGACGGCGTCATAACTGAACAGATTTTTAACATAATTTTCTTTTCCTAAAAATTGTTAGTTTATCGGGACATGATATAAGTTACTTTTTGTCCTGGGAAACCTCATTCCAACTGATATTATAATTCTAAATTATATTATAAATGCAAGTGTGTTTATTTGTCATTTTTTCACATCGCAACGGAGCTATGGATCGACGTAATGTCTTGCACAGAAATAGTTGGTGAGCCAGAAAAATAGATTACTTTTAACCTAGGAAATTTAATTCCTACTAACATTATAAACCTAATTAATATATAAATGCAGAAGTGTGTTCATCCTTCTTTCATGTCGCAATGGAATTACGGATTGACATATTTTTTTACACGGAAATTGTTGGTGATATGATATAGACTTTTTTATTACGAAAAATTTCATTATTTTGGGAAAATTCTTATTTAAAATGAAAAAGTACACAATGAGAATAAAGAACTAACGTCGCAACCGATAGATGTGATTTTTGAAACGCTATATGTGAAATATAAGGTAGCAATAAAATACATCCCTTTAATCCCTAATTTAGAGCGAAATATTTAAAGAGAAGTTTTATACAATTACAAACAATAGCTTTAGCATTTAATTTCCTTTAATCGTTCTAGATGGCGCTGTACTTTTAGTTTTTAACTGTAACTATGTGAGTAAAGCTGCGCGTAAAACTGAGTATTTGTAGATAAAACGGGTTCTTCTTTTAGTCATTTTTATACAACCTTTGAATAAATATGTTATTCTAGAATGTTATTTAAAAATTTTTATAAAAAAAATAAGACTCGTGGCGTTACATACATTTTCACATATTTGAAATTCAAATCAAAACTAATAAACGAATGGATGAAATAATTCAAATATTTCTTAAAAGTTTACTTATTACAATAATGTACTAGAACGAATATGTGAAACAGTTGAATAAATGGAATTATATGGAAACTAAAAACAATAAGGCCGGGAGACAAATAATTTGATTATGAATATAACACTAGGTGTAAAAACAAACTAGATACATGATTACGGTAGAAATATTTTTAAAATTATAACACGTACACATCTTTATATAAAATTCATAAAAATCTGTCAAGCACGAATACAATTCGCGCTACAAGGGTTCCATGCAAAAAAGAAATTTATTAAGTTATTTTATAATTTATACAAGTATTAGATGTAAAAACCATTTTTTAATATTAATTTTTCATAACGTAAACGTATTCAGTAATTTCGTAAATAAGGAGGGGATGCTAAATTTTCGTATGTATTGTTTGGAATTTCTTTTTCAAATTACAATTTAAAATATTTGTGTATACCTTATAAGTAAATTATACCCATAAGTTACATAATATTTAAAAAAATTATGGCTTTTATTTATCTCGTCTTTAAATTTTATATTTGAAAATAAATAAAAGTTAGTAAAAAATATACGGGCCAATAAGATGCATTGCTATGCCAATTTAATTCCTCTATATTGCATGGTTTTTGAGAAAATCAGATGAGAATGCAGAAAAACATTATTGCATACTACAGGTTCATAGGCGTAAAAACACTGTTTATTTAAAAAATTATGAAATCTAGAATCATAGCTTTAGTTTTCCTATAGTCTTTGTGAGGGTTTCTAAAAAATCTAATCTTTCATAATTCTGGATTCAGTAGTCTCGGAATTAGGATGCATTTTTTTCATATTTTTCAGAATATCTCTGAAAATATAATATGATATCTAAAATTACATTTATATTTATTCCTTTTAAATGATACCCACACTACATATGGAAGTTAAAAAAAAATTTAAATAAGTACATTTCGCCCTATGTGCGTACGTAATTTCGACATGAACATTTCTGTACGTAATCTATGTGCGGTTAATATATTTTACTACTATATCAAATTTCAAGTGAAAGAGGTATCTGAGAAAAAACGGCTGTAACAGACAAACAGATATACATGTCACTAAACTTATAAAAGTTTCTAGTTTTCCTTTCTCAGTATTTTTAATTACGTATGATAATGTAATTGAACGTACACACATACACGCGCCCTTGCCAGGTTATTCAGAGTGGCCTGACACAACCGCTTCAAGAGCATCTCAATGCGGAATGATATGCTGGTGTTACAAAATGTATGGTATTGAATATATTTGGCATTAATTTTGTAGAAATTCATTATTCACAATTAAATGAAACTATGTGATGTAGTATTATTTCTACTTTATTTAAATTTTTTATCACGACATAGGTTTCGTTGCAACAAACGTTGTTACAACGAAACCTAAAAACTAAAAAGTAAAGAACTTAAAGAAAGTAGAAATAATACCACATCACGTAGTTTCATTTAATCATCAATAAAGTATAATTGGTTTGAATGAACCCTTTTTAGCGGTTTTGGCGAGGAATGAGTTGCAAAAAGCCGATTTTCATGAAATAAATGTATGACACCAATAAAAAGTAGTCTACTGGTATTATAAATGAAGGTTTGATTTATTTTTCTATATCAAAATCATTATATTACCTATTCTAGACTTTAGAGTAAACTTGGAATAAATGAAGGTTTTCGTGAAAAATGCAAACACGTCCTTAATGATATCCCATAAAAAATACAACTCTAACTGATAGGGGTATGTCTCCTTATTCATGTCTGCTTGCTTCATTATAGATTCCATTTTTATAGTTTCTTTCACATTCAACACCAGATACGTGATCTGAAGCTTCTGAATCAGGATAACTGAGCATTGATTCACTTTCCCTATCTTTTCTGAGAAGAATTCGTGCTATATCATTATCAGTAATATGTCTATGAGCCATTGTTTATAATAAAATATGCACAACAATGTGAACTTATTAATAAAAACACCAAAAATTTTAGTGAAGACGTCACGCGTAAACTTTTCAACGCTATATGTCCACAACTGATTTGACACAGAATCTCATCTAAAACAAATGCTTTCTGAGCACTAGAGGGTGCTGGACGGGATGGAATAGTTATTTGTTTGTATGGGATGGAATAGTTATTTGTTTGTGTAATTTATTTATCAAAAAACCCCATGTCCGAGTCACCCCAAAGTGCTGGATATATACCAACACTAAAAGTAGAATTTACATTATACATAATAATTATGTTATTAATAATAATTAATAAAACAGAAAAAACACACATTAATTCAAATTAAACATACAACTAACTAATTACCAAGTCACTTCATAATCTTATTCGTAAAGCAGTCAATGGAGCAGAAAAAATAAAAAGTTTTGGCATCTCTCGCAATACCTCGTTGATTAACATAAGTGCGTTAAAAACTGGTGGACGCTGAAGGATATTTGTGCATGCTCTAAGTAGTTATAAGTACTTTACTACATCCTCTTATGCAACAGTCAGGAGTGTAAAGCTATACCGAACCCAAGGCCGATAGATTATCAACAAAATTAATTAATAATTTTAAAAAAGGCATAATGGTAAGTAATTTCTATTGGAATTTAAGTGACTTACATCCGACCGTGTCCATTATAAAATCTGAAGGACCTTCAACATAAGTATATAAGTTGCTTGATGTGGAGACCAGATGACTGCATTGGTTTCAAGAATATTATGGACTAAAAAATTAAACAAGGTCACAATATACTCAGTAATGAATCTATAATATGCTAGTAGAGTCCTGAAATACCTGTAATACGAAAGTATCATTATATGAAGGGATAGTTGCCAACGGTTATCGATTTTGTGCCGCACGTCACCTATTACAGTTGTAAACTATTACAAATTCCTAGTAAATGGATGTCACTTTGTTAGACTCTTGAACATTAGGCATCTGCATCCTGTCCATCATGTGTTTATATTCAAAAATTTCATTGCGCACATTATATTATTCTCGAACATAATACTGTGAATATAAATAAATTATCGTGACAAGTAGCTCTAGCAAGTAAAGTCAGAAAGGACACAAAGCTTCTTTGCATTTCTAATATGGTCATCGCATTAGCAGACTTGGGAGTTAGCAGTCAAGCTACATAAGAGAATGTAAGGTTGTGATTTTAAATATTGGGCAGTTACACAAAATACATAGGCAGTTCAGCCGTTCAACGAGTAATTTGAAAGAAAAAGAAAGCTGTGTATAAAATTAGACTATTTTATTGTAATTTCAGAGTCTAAAGTCATTCTCAGCTAGATTAGTAAAAACATTACATTGGCCATTAATGTTATACAATTTTCTAAAATTGTTTTTCAATTTTATTTTTCTTTTTAAAATTGTTTTTCAATTTTGTTTATTATTCAATTTTCTAAAACTGGCCAGGGTCTACGGTTTGCCTAATAATTCCATCATAATATCAGTGGATATTAATTCAAAAAGAGTTGAACAACTTCTAGTTACTTGAGGCAATAACTATGAAAAAAATATATTTAACCCTTAAATTGGTAAGGTGTCCTTCAGCATAACATATGTTTAAATTACGAGATTCAGTGTAGCCGCTCGTTTCTGAGTTCGAAGCGCTTCTTGTGTTGTCAAAATTAACTTTATCTTTCAAACACACAATTGCGAAATACGACAAGTTCTCTCTTGTCAATCATTCACCCTTATTTATTTCCTTGTTCCCATCTGCTCAGAAGGTAAGTTTTGTTTTTGAAGTTATACTTCTTTAGGCGTGTTATGGAAAAATGATGAGAGTGAAATTTTAAGATTCGTCACACAAAAGTTACAGTATGAAGTTGCAGTGGTTGCAGTCTCGAAACAAAAGCTATTGGCACCATCGTCGCCTCTGTTCACTGTTTTCATATTCATAGTATTTATCCACATGTTTCTAGTGTCTACATTCACACGTATTTTAGTTTCATATAAGTGCGATTTATATATGTGCTGATACTAATTATATTCAGTAGTGATTTAAATTCAATATTTTGATTAATATATTTACTATTCGTAAATATTAGTGAAAAAATTGTGTTTATAGATTTTTTCAAGTGCTCCAATATAATTGAGGTTATCTATCCGTATGTATTATTTAATGATGCCAAAGAAGTATAACTTCTCACGCGCATACATAAGTATGTATATTGAACAAAAATTATAACAAAAACTGAAATCAAGGCCACATTGTATTTTCGTAGTCCGGTACATCCTCCGTATCAGCAAAATAATTGTTATCGTCACTATTATCACTATCACTCAAAATTTGCATTACGCCAAATTGTGGGCGCACCACAATGTCTCCCACTATCACTTTCTTCACAACTTGAAAAATGATCATTTTCACTCTAATTATTTTCGTATTCCGACATTATGGGTTAAAAATGTTCTTTTCTTGGACCCTTTTTATATTGTAATTACTAATAATATTATAATTTAAACTTTATGTAACATGTAGAAAGATAAAAAATTGCGTAAATACCGCGTGCTAAACAGTAACTGATTTCGCGAGCGCTATCATGCTTGTGGCAAATTTAGTTAGTACGCTCACGAGCGCTATGGCGCTCGTCGACACTCAAACGGTTAATTATTTTTAATCCCATTCTTTTTCAGTGGTTATTTAAAGTTAGTTATATTTTTTGATAAAGCATTATTTTGTTCATTTTTACACAAACGTTTTTTAACAAAAACGTTAATTTTAAACTATATGTCTATTATTCGCCAATAGCGGGGAACGTAAGCTTTAAATCATTAAGTTTGATGAAGAATTAAGGGAGATATGGCATTGCATAAAAAAACACCTTTGGGACATAATACATATGATATCAGCTATACATATATACATAGATACTTCATGCCATTTGATCTTGTTTCTTATAAAGATCAAAAGCCTTCATGAGACCAACTGATGTAAGAGTACTGGAAATGGCAGAAAGCGCAAAAACTTTTATCGCATATTTCATGATGATATTTAAGTCAGTTATTCTAGATAGGTATAGAAAATAAAACTAAGAACTTAACAGTGTACAATACATTGTCAAGTTGTTAGTTTTCTTGTTGTTTTTCAAATAAAAATAATAACAAAAAGAAAAAAATAAAACAGGAAAGTAACTATGATAGTAAGAACCCAAATTGATTGGCCGCAATGACTGTCCAATGATTTGTTCTTTTCTACAATGAGCAAGTAGGGGCTGAAATTTTACTCGGATTATTCCATTCAATTTTGTTGTAAGTGCGTATTTTTATTCGTAAACTTAATTTTTTACACAACACCCAAAAAAATTCAAGGGTTGTCAGATTAGGGCTACGACGTGGACATCTAATAGGATCATGTGTTCCATCCATTTGTTTCCGAATTGTTGGTTTAAATTGAAACACATTGGGTGGCTATTGTATGGTGGAACACCATAAATTAAAAGAGAACAAACTTTCAGCAAATCTAAACATCAAAGTCTTTTGACCAATAGTCAGGATTTCACCTATCGTACATGCCACTGTTTGAAAAATTGATTTCATCAGGCCATATAATGCAATATAAAATCTTAGAACCTCGGATTATTTTTCCTCTAAGTTATCTGCAGAAAGAAGTTCTGCGGATATTATCTCTAACATGTAATGCTTTAACTATCCGACCCTGACAATAAGATTTGCACCTGCATTTCTTCCATATTTACAATATGTATGTGTGCAAAATAGCTTCTACGTTGTATACGCAAAATGGCCACTTCGTTGGTTAGCTCTCTTGAAAATAAGTCAGGAAAAATTTCTACAAGAGTCAAAACTGCAATTCCCATATTTCCCTCAAGAACACGAGGTTGTCATACCATTTTTTTCTTAAAGGAGCCACATTCTCCAAGATTCTTTGATTTATAATAACCCATCTGGTTGACACTATTTGCAAGGATATTTGACACTATACCACTCTAAAATAGTTGGACAGTTTTTGTCACTTAAAAAATAAGCTTATAACCAGCTAAGCTTTCTAGATTTGGGAACATTTTGATTTAAAATTGTATTAAAAGCAACAATTCTACTGAATATTCACCACAACAAAATAAAGTTGTTTGAAAGCTAAACAAATATGATTTCAAAATAAGTATAAAGGTTAAAGTTATTTGTAATAGTCACTTTCTTTCTCCAATAAAAAAATTTTATTAAGTTTTTATTTTGCACTTAAATATTTGATAAAAACTTTTTGCAATTTCTGACATTTTTAATACTCTTACCACAGTTAGTCCCATAGACTTTTGATCGTTGTAAGAAACAGGATCAAATGGCATGACAAAAGCTTTGTGAAATTTCCATTCTATCATTGTACCATTTTTTTTAAATTAGTGAATATCGATTAAAATATTTTTATAATTTATGAACAGTCTTCTAGGATTGTTTTCTTGTGGCTATATCTTAACAATTTAAGAGAGCTGACTGAGCCACTGACCTCTCTCAATTTCCATCCCATATATGTATGTACATCTGTACTATTCATCTATCTAGGTACTGATTCTTGTTGCTTCATGCCTTTGTAAAATATACCTGTATATACCTACTTACTTGTACCTTATCTGTTTCAAGTTTTTTTATATATCTATACATATTTACTAATCTGTCTATTAATAACCTAGTTGCTTTATATTTCTTTAACATACATGTACATATCTACTTACTAGTATCCTAGTTGTTTCATCGTATATACCTGTATATACTTTCCTACCTACCTATTAATATCTTAGTTACTTCATGCCTTTGTATGAACCTGTGTGTACTTACCTACCAAGTTACTTTGTTACTTTCTTGGCAACAATTTAAATGAGGCTAAACTCGATGAACCTACTCGCCATCTTCCAACTGTACCATCAGACTTTGGCCACAACTTGCGACCAAAGACATGTCAAGAAAAAACAAACAAACACAAGCATGATGAGTCTACTCATGATTGAGGATTTCATGTGACCACCTACCAGCTTCATCATCATCGTTTAACTTAACTAACTAACTAATTGTTTAACTTGTTTTGACAAGTAATTTGGTGCTACTTTGGTACTATGCATTATTAAGGAATTTGCCACCAAATTCCAGTTCTATCATTGAACCATGACCACCATTTGTGACTAAAGTAGTTATAAAGACATGTCAAGTGACTTCATACTCAGAATCTTACTTCATGGCAGTCGGTTAAACACTACTTAAATGATTTTGATACTTTCATTAACACTATGGGATTACTGCAATCAAATTAATGATTTCAGAGGAATCTTAGACAAACATACATTTACGAAGTTTAGTACAATTGTTCACAAATTCGCTTAGACTGACATACAGAAACAGTACTCATTTTTTTGAGGTCAGTTAAAGAGAATTATCACAAATGGGTCATTCGGAGAAACGCTTGGATAAATTACAAACTCAGCATCACATCTGTACCTCTACATAATATTAATGTTAACGGTTAAATATCCACATCTTTTAAAGTACTAAACCGATTTTGATAAAACTTTCACTAAGTTGAAAGATAATCAAGTACTGTAGCAATCAGATTAATAGTTTTTTGAGAAATATGTGGACAAATATAAATACATATATACACTTACAAAATATGGTACATTAGTTCAGGAATCCACATAGCTACTATATATAGTACACACTTCCAACAATAATGTATACATACAGGGCGAATGAGAATCTCCTTTATTGAATTTGGTTAAAAAGAGTTTATATTATGAACGAATATAGAAATAGATTTTTTTAGAACTAAATGCTCTGTTGTTGTAATCAATTATTTGAATACATTTGATAGAATAATAAATTCGCTGATAATTTTTCTTTCCAACGTGAAAAAATGCACTATTAATGTGTTTTGGCATGTTGTTGTATTCAGGAATCTATATATAATGAAAACTTATTTCAGCCAAATTTATTTTTATTTCAGTCAAATACGTTTCAACTCATTATACTTCAACCAACGATGTTCTAACTTTATTAATCCATTCAAAGAATATTTTTAGATAATAACTTTTCTGAAAATCTGATAGTAAAGCATTTATTTACACTCGAACTTTTTCATTTGAACTAAGTTTTTATCCATTTTCTTCATATTTACAAAAATTCGGCAAATCTCCAATAATTATCTCTTGCAGCAATTGTCACGAAACGTCACAAGTGCTCACCCATTATGGTAACTGTCAGACCACTCACCCATTATTGTAAACGTGTTCACTACCTTATAGAAAAAGATCCTAAGCGCATCCTACAAACAGTAGGACTCACTGGACTCTATATCGGCACGTTATTGATACAGCATTTGCAGATCCAGTGAGACTCCAAACAGAACACGACATTACAGTTGCTATTGAACACTTTACCAAAGCCGTATAACAGGTTGCTTGGGACTCTTCACCACTGAAAACAAACACTGCCAATATTCAACATGTACCAAACAGAAAAAAGAATGCTCCGGATGCAGCGGCAGGCAACAATTGAAAAAATGACTAAATCACACTATTAGAAGCTCAAAAAATGCACTTGAACGAGATTATGACATCAACTTTCAGTCGTACTTGAGCTGTCTCGATGCTACTGCTTCTGCTATAACTGCCTCACCATCCCTGCAGATGCTCGATGGGATATGGGCCCGTACAGACACTGAAAAAGCAATAACCTTCTCTACACACTTACTATCAGTATTCAAGCCTCATCAAAACGAATGCCCACCTGAGCTTGAAAAAGAAATATGTGACTACCTGACAGAAGAATCCACTCGTGCTGAAGTGGAAAGAGACATATCCAATTTCACAAAGAATGAAGTAATAATATACAATTAAAAAATCCTCTATAAGAAATCTCCTGGCTATGACCTCATCACAAGCCGCATCCTGGCTGAACTGCCACCTTCTGGAATAAAATTACTAACATCCATTTATAACGCCATGTTTAAACTAAAATTTTGCCCCCTCAATGGAAGGTAGCGAAGATAATTATGATTCAAAAACCTGACGACCCTAAATCATACCGTCCCATCAGCCTATTACCCGTCCCTTCTTAAGTGTATGAGGCATTGCTACTGACTCGCATGATGCCAGTGATAAGAAATAAACACCTTATACCCGATACTCAGTTTGGATTTCGGCACAAACATACTACTATAGATTAAGTTCACAGACTCAGACGAAATAGTATAAAATGCTTCGCGTGTACTCGGCCCAATTCTCTACCTATTCTGCAGATTTGCCCACGTGCTCAACAACCACCACCGGAACATTTGCAGACTCACAGCGAGTCAAAAACTGCAGCAAAATTGCTACAAGACGGGCTAGATAGTACAGCTAGATAGTCTGTCTAGATATAATAGACATCTGTCCACCAGTTAAACTAAACAATCTTGGAAGTAAAAGCAAACCATGTACGTTACCTTGGTCTACACCTGGATAAAAGACTAATTTGGCAAAAGCATATATTTACCAAACGGAAACAACTTGGTCTTCACTCAGAAAACTCTATTTGTTCATCGGGAGTAAGTTCTAACTATCATTGGGAAATAAGCTGCTACTCTATAAAGCAACACTTAAATCAGTTTAGAACTACGGTATTCAGCTGTGGGGTATAGCTTCCCACTCGATTAAGATAGAAATCCAAGTATAATCCAAATATCCAAAAATCCAAGTATACCGAAATAAAATGCTGCAGATAAATACAAATGCCCCATGGTTTGTAACCAACCAAAATTGCATTAGGACCTACAAAATACCTACAGTTAGAGAGAAAAACGATAGACACACAAAGTCATACAAAGACAGAATCATAAACCACCTAAATAAACCTGCGCAAAATCTGATGGATAATACCCGAACCAAACGCCGATTAAAATGTATAATTCCCTAAGATGTTCTGCAACAAATGCATATAAATATTAAATTTGGGATGTGACAGAAGTCATCTTCCTAAACCTGTCCAAGCAACAACCCACAAACTTACCGCTCATTGCCCCAGTGTGGTGACAGATTGCAGGACAATTAAGATAAAAAAAATTTATCACCATATGGCAGACTCCCCTGTTCTTTAGTTTATAATGGAAATAAAATAACTGTCCATCCAATATTAATACAATTTTGAGGATGGTCTTACAAATAATACAGAATTTAGAAAAAATATGTAATGTGAATACTGAACCAAATTTTTTATAAAACCGCCCTCGTGTTAACACATTATAAATAATTTAAAATAATTAAAATTTTCTGTGATGGAGATTTCACATAACAAAATGATATGCTACACAAATATTTTTTGATTTACCACCAGACAGCACTGAGGGCCCTTCTGCGTCAATGTCACTTGGATAATCAGTGTGGTGCACATATAATTATAGACAAATTCTACTTCTAAAAAGATAAATATCTAAAAAGTAATTATTATCTTTCGTATAAAAAAATCTGTCTTTCAGTTCATGTCAAAAATCTGTCTTTCATTCAGTTCATCTCGACATATGGACAAATTTATATGAAATTTTTGCACGAAGAGGTTACTGATGAATCAAATGTGATGATACATTTTTCAGGTTTTCACTAACTCGACTATTAAAAAATAACAGCTGACTTATTTAGTAATCACAAACAATAAACAAAAAATTATTGACAACTTGTGATCTAAGTATATTAAAACATAGTTTTATAATTCTCCACTAGATGGCAGAATTTGTTTTATTATTTTCAATAAATATGTTGTTTTTTTAGTAATGCCTTTATATTTGCATGTTCTAGACTACAGAATTTGCCAACATTATCTGTTCTTAAAATTTTCTCTTTTGTTTTCCTTGGGCCAGAACTAATAAAATAAAATACACGAATAGTATCTTACCGTAGTTATCCTCAAACAAAACATAGTACTTCGATTCAATCCAATCGATAGATTCATCATAGGACCTCCCACATCTGCGTGAATCAATTTCAACAAGTTCACTATCTTGAATGAACTTTGCTAATGAAGTGGCAGTCAGGCTTGTTCACCTTCACAGATGAGCAAGCCTGACAGCCTGACACAGCCTTCACCTAATTTGCTATTTTTGTGTATGAAATTCCTTCTACGGCTTTATTTTTTACTTTATCATTTGCTGCTAATATCTGTTCTGTCGGCAATGTATTTAACTTATACCCACCATCAACTAATACATTCTGTTGATAATAAATAAAACAAACATTTTCTTTAAAGATCACACTGTTGCCATTCTTAACCAGTTTGAAACACGATAAGCAAGTTCGTGGTGAAATCTAGTATACATCCATAACTGCAATGTCGTATTCCATACCGTTGACAATCGTAACGATGTTTTCGTCACCGGAACATAGCACTTTTGTGTGGTTTGCAATAATAATTTCTTTCATTTCAAATTGATGAGATGAGTTATTTCCAATTGTAATATCATCATTACCTGTAAGATTTTAGATTTACACCAGAATAGTTCGAAGACCTCGACATGTGCATTTTTAGTTAGAATAAAAGCACATAGCTTTTCGTGTAAAAACTGCCTGTGTAAATAGATATAACATATGCTTTAACATATTTATAAAAGAATCCCATCATAGTCATTGAGCATGGATTAGATTTAATAAATTCAATGAGTTTGCATAGAATAAATTTTTCTGTCAATTGGACTGTTTAACTAACAAGAAGTTTAGTGTTTTTAAAACAATTTTTTATTGATAAATGTTGAATTTTAAAATAAGATACTTAACACAATTGACCTAAAAATTTGAAGGTCAAATAAAGTATACACTTTCATAAAAGGTCGGAGAACAACGTTATACATTACAAACAAAAGATATAATTCTGTTACACGCAAAGTACCAGTAACAGTTACAGAACCATTAAAGTACTTACTGTAAGATAAAGTACAAAGATACAAAAGTGTTCGTTTTATTATACATGCCTTCTAATGATTACTACGAATGAGAAAATTAGAATATTACGCATTTCAAAAAAAGGTTAAATTCAAAATATGCGAGGATAAATTTTAAAAATTAATCAAGTTATAGGTTTGGATCAAAATATTTTCGAAACTCAATTGAGAAGCTTTTTTTTTAATTGTTCCTATTACTCCATTAAACCTATTGCTCCATTTTTAAAAGTTGGCAGAAGCACGGCAACACTGAGCAAAATGAAGCTTTCCGGTATTAAATGAGCACTGATATAATAATGATAAGCCCTTCATTAAATAAATGTTTTGATAAAAAATGTTTGGAAATTTTTTTATGTAATAAGCTAAACACCAAAGCATAACAATACTTGTCAACATGTTTCAAAGTGCTTTATTATTTTTTTTATTTAAAATTAAATTTGTTCAAAGTAAATGATCACAATTATTTTTTTACAATTAATTTTTTTTTAATTGAATTGAAACTTCTTTTTATAATCCCTTTTTAAAACACGCAGATTTTAAGGCACCAGAAAGCTTACGGTACAAGTAATTGTCTCTGGCTCTTCTGCCATAATCCAAAATGTTTTATATCTGTCATATGTTGCCAGCAAGAAAAAATAGAATATTCCCTTAATTAAAAAAAAGACATCGTTAAAGGTTTGTTTCCTAGTTTCAAACAATTTTCCAAGCATTTAAGACTTATTGTAAAAGCCGAATATCACGGAGGTAGCTTAAACTACATTTCACAAACAAAATAAAAATAAAAGCATATTAAACAATTTTATTTCGTTATAATCACAAGTTAGATACAACATATTCAGCGATTACAAATTTTAATGATAATTTTTATAAACTACGTAATCTCAAATCATTCTTCGTAACAATACAATTAACGTACAATATTGATAATACACAGATACACTTTAAGCAATTTTTACTAAACAATTAATTTTATAAATGTATATTTAAAAAAGAAAATTAAAATTAATTTGCATTTTCCAAATTTGCAAACAATATAAATTACAACGAAATATAATATGGTTACCCTATTGTATTTAAAAAATTTAAAGGGATTTTCTTACCCGTTCCGTCATTTAATGAAAGATAAAAAAATGAAAGAAAAATATTTTTCTCGCAATCAACTAGCGTCATTATTTACAAAACTTGCTGTTTTTACATTTAATTATAATTTTAATTACGCTACTTTTACCATTTTAACACTTGTATACTTTGTACAAGCTACTTTCTTATAACCTTATTAATAGCCATTTTTCATCGAAAACATAAATAAAAGTAATTTTTAACCGTTTTCAAATTTATTAATATTTAAACATTTGTTAAACAAAATAGCCTTACATAAATATCGCAAACGACTATCACACTAGCGCTGTAGATCACTCTTTAGAATTATCTTAACATACTTGTAACGATCAAAATAATATCAACTATTCTCACAAGTCTAAAAGTATATAAAAATAATATAGATATTATTGTGTGATACCAGATATTCATTTCATTTGTAAAGAATTTGCCAAAAAATAATAAAAAGTTAATGAGAAATTAGAGAAATTCAAAATTTCATCAAAGACAATAGACACAATCTATCTTATGACCCATAAACAAGAATATAGACTTTAAGATCATTAATAAAAAACAATCTGTCCAGTTTTTAATTTCGCATGGTTAATAAATTTAAATGAAGAAATGTATTTTATTCATCTCCTGTCCACGGTAATAAAATTAGAAAACAATTTTAATACAAATAAAATGCACACAAACTAGCATTGTACTTTTAAAAATATTTTTTGTTACACACATTTTTTTTAGAATGGTATCTCACTTAGAACATCTTCTGGAGGAAACCATTTTGATTTAGTTTTTGTAACATCAATATTCTTTGGTAAATAACACACGTTACTTGAGACATTTAATTATGGATATTGATAGTTTTATATATTTTTTCAATTAGCAAACTTCATCAACTGACGTTGCAAAAAATATGACAGCAAAAAAAGCAAATAGTGAAATTCAAAATAAAACTTTACGTAAATAAACCTGCAAAACTTACGCTATCCTACGTTTAATTAATTTCTATTGTACTATTAACAGAAATTATATTTACTACTTTGGAATATTCAAAAATAAAATATCATTATAGTTTATCGCTACTTGTGCACTTAGCGATCCAAGATATTACTCTTGTTAAATACTCCTTCATGCGGATCAACATTATCGAGTTTCGACAAAGTTCTTAAAGAAATTTAATAATAATTTCGAAATAATAATTAATCTAAAGCCAAAAATTGCAAAATATGTTTACAAAAACAAAACAATGACTCATTTTAAAGGTTATATCAAGGTTACATTAGCTCGTGTTTTAAGATAGAAATATTGCAATGTCAACAGATATTATACTTCTTAAATACAATATAGACAACATTATACAAGCAATATATTGCACAGATCAATAATTTATAGTTTAAAAATAATATTTGACTAACAAATTAACCATAACCAACACTTTCCTTGAACAAACCAAAAATTATATCAATTACTTCGCAACTTATAATCGATAACACGACAGCCAAATTTGACATTTTATTTCATAAAGATATGTCAACTATTAACTTTACACGTAATTACACAATTTTAATATAATCATATTTTAGCAAATAAGCTCCCGTAATATTCTCAGAGAATAATCATTCGAAACAATAAAATTTTATGCAACAAGCGATGTATTTCTATTTTTATCTTAAAACACGAGAAACATACAAAACAATCTAGAAGTCGTTGTCGCTAGATCCGTCCTGGTACAGATCCCCATCTCCGGTCGTGGGAGGCGGCACATAGCGTAGTGTTGCTGCACCGTGCATTGGCCCGTGGAAAGACTGCGATCGTAACACCGAGCTGGTTTAAGAAATTACATTAATATATTTATAATTTAAAATATGTCAAGTTATTAGTATATTATGTATCTGGGTGGTGCATTTTGACGCCATAATCAGAATGTATGGCGTCAAAATGCACCACCCAGATATATAATATACTAATATATATTAATAGATGGACAACATCAAGTAATTGTGAGAGGGAGATAGCATGATCTCAAAAATTTAATTCCACAAACAATATTTATATCTTACTATAGAATGACAAAGGGTGTGAAAGAGATAGAACCTCACCTTTTCAATCTAATTAAATGTAACGATGACATATCACCGTTATATTTTTCCAGCTTACAACACGTTTTTAGGGGAAAATATCACTATTGTAGGTTTATCAGATAAATTTGGAATTATTTTAAATTATTTTTACAAAATTGTCTATTGACATGTAGGGCAAAAATGCACTTTAGCAAAAGAAAATTTTTCCTTGTTTTTCTTTTGTTAGGTAGAAAAATACTCGTAAAAACAAAGTATTTAATAGTGAGTTCGCAATCAATGTAGTAAAGAAATTAATTAAAGAACTGAGAAGTGCTTTTACTACTGACAGCTGGCTGTCAAATGTTAAATTTCAAATGTCTTTTGACATAGTTTTTTGACTTATTTAAATTTTGACATTTCCTTGGTTATTGAAACTTAATATTATACAATTTGTGTTCGACTTAGTTAAAGTAAGTGTTTAATGATAAAAAAATGTAAATTAAGTCAAAAAATCATTATTTTTAAGGAAAAAATCTCATATGGACTTTTTTATACAATAGTATGGATTTTATTTAGTATCAGTTTTAGTATGGATTTTATTTTAATTAAATAAAGGAAAACAATAAAAAATGTTTGCTAAAATTCACTTGTTCCCCTCGTGGTTTTGGTCTTACATTGACTGTGTTAATACCTGACAGAAGGCAAAATATAAGTTTTAAAAACGTAATAAACTAGTCAAATTGGTATACTTTATATGGCGGTTAATAATACCTGTTTTAAAAAATATGATTGAATTAAAATTTACTTTGATTAAATTAAAAAAAATCTATAAGAGGGTGATGAGCCAATATCTATAAAAGTTTGTTTACACAATATTTAAATATCCTTTTAAACAACCTTTTGTACATTGCATAAAAATAGCTAGAAGCAAATTTTTTAAAGTTTTTTTTTAGACGTTAATTTTACGTTACACATATTGCGTTATATTAAAGAAAATTATAAACACAAATTAAATTTTTCAACTTAAAAATTGTTATTCAAAACTATTACCTCTCAACCTCATCACATCAGTATAAAATCAATAAATTTAAACTTAAATTAAAACCACACCAAAAAAAGCATAATATGGCACATACATAATAGCAGTATAATAGATGGTTTTAAATATCCCAGTGTTAAAAAAAAACACATTTAAGAAATGTTTACATCTCGTGACACTTTGTTAATAAATGATGGCCGTATTCAAAAGTCACTGTGTTACAAGCAGTGAATAAAACAAAACGGCAGTGACATATTGACGGGTGTGCCATAGCAAATTGACACATTTAAATACGATTGTATATAAATGAACCGTGAGAAAAACATAAATGAAAAAGCGAAAGCTTAAAAAAACTCCAAGACAAAAAACAAAACCAGTTATGACAAGATCATTAACCATAAATATATATATTGTTTATTAAATCGACTTGTCTCTGCTCTGACATACTGAAGCAGTTAAAAATAGAAATTCGTAACAAAAAAAAATAAAGCAATGAGAAAAGGAACCAGTTATGAGAGAAACAAAAAAGCAGTGACACATTCAGCACCTGGGACGAGGACGTATTGCGTTTTTTAATGGAACTGTGCCATGTGGTTATGTCAATATCGTCAACTTACATAGCGGAGTCATAACTTGCCTTCGCCTCATGGTCACACTCTGTATGGATGTTGAAAATAAATAATCAAACAATGAATTTTAAATTAAATCACAAATTTTTCTCTTTTTTTGAAACATCAATCTTTTCTTAATTCTGATTAATGTTTCATATTCTACTGCAAAAAAAGTCTTCATAATATTGCCGGATCTGCCTCCGGAATGTCTGAAGATTTTACATCGTAATTATATTTCGTTACGTGTTTACAAATCCATATACAAGCATGAATTAAAAAAAGAAATATGATTTTTAACCGTTTTAGTGCCATGGTTTTTTACTCATATATACTTAAAAATGCCAAAGAAATCTTTTGTTTTTGATATCATTTACCCTTGTCTCAAAAAAAACTGTATCTCTTCCAAAAATTATCCAATTTTAATAATTTTTTCGGTGTTTTCTTAATAAAAACTTGTACAAGGATAATAAAATACAAAGAAAATTATGGAAATATATATTGTGAACAAAAATTATAACAAAAACTGAAATCAAGGTCACATCGTCATTTTCGCAGTCCGGTACATCCTCCGTATCAGCAAAATAATTGTTATCGTCACTATTATCACTATCACTCAAAATTCGCATTACGCCAAATTGTGAGCGTACCACAATGTCACTCCCACTATCACTTTTTTCACAACTTGAAAAATGATCATTTTCACTCGAATTATTTTCATATTCCGACATTATGGGTTAAACATTTTCTTTTCCTGGATCCTTTTTATATTGTAATTACTAATAATATTATAATTTGAACTTTATATAACACATAGAAAGATAACAAATTTGTGTGAGCAACTCCCCTACCGTGTGCTAAACAGCAACTGATTTCGCGAGCACCATTGCGCTCGTGGTAAATTTAGTTAATACACGCACGAGCACGATGGTGCTAGTCGGCACTCAAACGGTTAAAATTGGAACCATATATACAAAAAGGGTTTAAAAATAATTTTCGCATTTTTAAAAATAATATATAGAGTACCACCGCAAAAAAAAACTTGGGGCAAATTTATTTAGCACTCAGAACATTATTAACATTTTTTTGCGCCATAATCATTGAATTTAATATGATCATTCATAATTATTAAACTTAATTTCTAAATAATTACTTAATTATGAGCTGCACAGTTAAAATAAAAAGTGTTAAAACAGTTTTCAAAAATCAGCCGTTTAATTTTATTATTAATGTTATTTTCAATTTCTATATTTTAAATGACTGTAAAGCTCTTCTTGGTCATTGTTCCGTCTTGCTTTAATAAGCAATATCTTCACAAACCAATCTTCAATGACAATTGTTCACTAACCTTGTAATTGCAAATTCACAAACTAAATTTATGAAACATACAAATTCTATTCTTGCTGCCTACATAAACAATTGGTCAATATTCTTAATCCAGTTTTTAAGGGTATTTCTCTATATTTCCACAGTTTTCATCAAAATATAATAACAGCTGTCTGTATAATACATTACACATCTCCGAATGGATGATATCATTTAAAAAGGCAGTCTACAAGAGGACAAGAGATACGGAGCCGATTTTTCATTCAGCGAAAAAACAATCAAGTAACTAACAAATTAATTTATTCCAATGGAATAAATTATCCCAATGGAATATTAATCTAATGGAATATTAGTTAGATAAACAATGGCACTTTTTCAATTGATAGCTACTTTTTGCAATTTTCAATTGATAGTATACTATAAAGATCGTCAATATTTGTACGTTAGAGCGATATAGCTAAAAAATCAAACAATAGGGAATATGTATGTAATTTTTTTATATTTTAAATTCACCTCGTTATAACATAGTAAAAATATTAATACTGTTGGAAATGTTTCAGTCAAATTCGAGAAAAATATTTAAAATTGTCAATAAATTTCAACAGTTTAAATGCCTCCATTTTCCGTACGCCAAGGAGTTTAAACTGTAAAATTGACCGTGTTGCCACGATGTCACAGTCTATAACCTTGTGTTTGTTTACTGTACGTGTTTCATTATTTTAAACATATTTTCAGTATAATAACCGTTTTAACTATTGAAGAAGTTCGAAAGCCAGTTTATAAGTATTGTGCCTAGGTGCTAAAATACGAAAAAAAAATTGCGCAAGTTTATGAAAAGAGATGAAATATCTCCAAGAAGTTTTTGCATTGTTGTGAAAATCACTTTAAATTAAATATGTTTTATTTGAATAGCTAGTATGATTTCAGTTAATCATAAGTGAGTTTCGTATTGAATATCAATCACACAAGCGGTAGATTAATGTGTATATAAACTAGTATACAAATGCTTATACGACTTTAGTTTTTTGTTTTTAACATTAAGAAAAAACTACAAAATATTGCCAAAATACATAAAAAGTGACTCGACTGAAACGTATTAAACTTACTGAATGTAAATAACCCTGCACATAAGTTAATAAAATATAGATAGTATGCAGCAATGTTTTTAAAAAAATTATAGGTTTTGTTTGCTGCTCTGAGTATTTACTGCTTATGAGTGTATTTATGAATAAAAAACGCACTTGAACGAAACCAAATCATGTATTAAAACAATTATCTTGCAACTTCTACTCCTTTGACCTCAACAGATGTAAAATCTGGATTTAAAGCAAACTTTGATGTCACATGAATGCATCTATTCTCTATAAAACTACTTTTACTCATCATTCTAGACGATTCTCAATCTCACTAGGATGTCAAAAATACACTATATATGTAAAATATTGCAAGGACACTATTTGTTGTTCTTGTTGTTGCCATGTCCGCATGAGATGAAGAAGATCTCATATGAAAAAATGGTTGCCAGAACCTCAAAAAGTTGGACTTCTCCAGTCCCACTTGATGAGAATCCGGGAATAGAAACCGGGTCCCCGCGGTGCGCCATGCACTCAATGGCCGTATGTCTTGCGATCAACCCAACACACCACGGTTACAAGAAGAACACTATTTTTCCTTATCAAACAAAACGAATGCCACACAAATTGTCAACAATAGGAACTTGTTTACACGTTTCGTACGTAATGTCACATTTCATAACGTAACAAATAGTGTTGTGTTTCAACAATTTAAATTTCCCTCGCATAATAATATTAAAATTTATCATTTTTATATATTGACAATTAAAATTTGACAGCTTATGGCAAAATAAGCTGTCAAATTTTAATTGTCAAAGTAACATAGTCTATCAAACTTTAATTATCAATGCCAAAAAATTTGCACTTATTGTTTATTAATTTATGCAAATAAAAAGGAATTAAATAAGAATATAATGGTTTAGATATAACGTCTCGTTGTTAAATAACTGGAAAAAAATATTTGAACCAAATTTACATTACATGCATATTCCCTATTAACTACGTATACAAACATTTTGTTCAAATCTAACTACCATTACCAATAGTCTAGTTTCTGCACATCTAGCATTTCAATAAATTCCATGTTTTATAGTAATATTCTATGTAAAAAAAAACACAATATTCATTTTAACATAAATATGACAATATAAACTGACGAATAACCGCTGTTAGGTTTTTTGTCAACAAATAACTTTATTCCTCTAACATTGGAAATATTATATTAATATCATTTATCTGACGGTTGAAAAATGTTCCGTCTGACAAATAACTCTTATTCGACTCTTTATTTGAAGATTGAGAAATCTGCCCTGAATATACGTCACATAAAGATGAACCAAATATTTGCTAAGAAAAAAGTCTAACGATACAGATTAGTTTTATGTAAAATATTTACAGTCAAATATCTCAATAAACTTGTTAATTACAAGTGGAAGTCCCATTACGAGGGTTCCGTATACACTTAGATATTTATAAAAGTTTAAACATTTAAGGGTGCATAGCATTTATATAAAACTATTTACAAATATTAAATATAATTTATTTCCTAGTACATATTTCTCAAAAATTACGAGATCTAGGATAGTAACTTTATTTTTCATAACTTTTACTTCAATTGTTTTAGTGATTGGGGGAATCTATTTTCTGTATAAAATTATTAGCAATATTTCTAGTATTATGTAAAATAGTGAAGAAAGTAGTTTCATAATTTTTATATATTGACAATTAAAATTTGACAGCTTATAGCAAAATAAGCTGTCAAATTTTAATTGTCAAAGTAACATTAATCTGTCAAGATTTTAATTGTCAATGCCAAAAAATGGCTATAACAGATGCAGGGCCATGTAAGTTAACATATAAAGGTTCCGTCTTCCTTTTTAAGATACGTAACCCTAAAAAACTAAAAATTTAATAAATACTTGGAAATATAAAAAAATACACTTTAAAATTTGTATACTTATTTTTTCTACATTAAGTATAAAATGTTCCTCTGATCTGCAAAATAGGTCTTGTAAGTGATTTTAAAATATTTATCAAAATTAGGATATTAAATAATTTATGGACAACTTTAAATATGGTTAATTGGTATTTCGATAGCTAATGTACAGTATATTGACTTACAATTTTAAGCTGGCATTTTACAAAAATAAATATATGTATCTACAGTAGCCAATTGATGTATTGCAAGCCACACACTCGGTACGATGAATCAAAAATCGTCACAGAATATGAGATGAAGTATACTATACATAAGCGTGTATAGAAGATGTCAACGAAAACTTACCTGGTCATCTTAGGGGCTGGCTTGTTCTTTGCCTGAGCAGCCGCCTTGCGAGGGTCATAGGACGCACGCCGCTTCCACTTCTCCAGCTCTTTGTTGCGTTGCTCTGGGAAATAAAAACGACAAGTTTGAGATAATTAATTATATTTTATCAAACAAGACATGTGTTGCCATTTATTATCAATTTTTAACTTAGTTATTTTTAAATTTTCAGAATTAAAAAACAAAGATGTATATATAAATCATAAGAATTCAATGTACTTGTCGTCAGTACATTTAACCTTGAAGTAATAAATGACATATTTTTTACTGTCCACACGTTCCGAACATCTTATAAAACACTTACCCAACTCCACCTGCTTCGCGCTTCCTTTAGTCGCAGCCGCATGATTAGCCGGTCTTTCGCTCTGCGGCAGCAAGTACAGCTTGGCAGGGTCGCGCCGTAGGAATGCCCGAGGTGCGGCCGGACGACGCGTCGACTCGAGGTAGCGCGGGGCCACTTCGGCTCGTGCACGTCTTGCGGGCGTCTCGCGCGATATCGATGTTGTTGAGGAAGACATGGAGTAGTCACCACTGTACCTAAATTGTGCGGATAAGGAAGATTTTGTAGTATAATATTTTAATATTGCTACAAGTTGCTGTTGAAAGCATTTACTTCTAATATTCTTTGGTAATGCTCGCAACATGTTTCTCGTGTTTCTAATAAACAAAAATAACCTTTTTAATTTAGATCAGCACAGTCCATGTGACCGAATTTTCGGTTTTATTACCCTCAAAAAAAAAAGTAAAACCAAAGTTACATTTGAATAATTACTTAACAATTAGCTATATAATTCAATCATGACTGAACTTATATAAGAACCTTCTCCAACATTTATATGATTACAGCATATAACCTGTATGCGGCATGTTAAGTCTAAAGTGGAGTTCACATCAAAAACAAAAAATGCAAAGTAACGAAATTTACTTGAATGTGGACGTGTAGACAAATCCAAAAAGGTTTATCGCATTCAATGCATGCGTTCCGTTTGCTGTTGGTTTTTCCCAAACGTCATAGGAATTTACATTGGGCAGATTTTTTGGTAGATCAAGGATTTCCCTCCAAGCGTCATTATTTTTATTTAATTATCTGACGCTTTGGTAAGAAGATCTTGCATAGTTTGTTTTATAAAATAACAATTGAATATAAAAACAGTGCCACTCACGAATACCACAACTCGTTCGAATCTAAACTCAAAAATGTGATCATATTTTATGAGATCAAATATGAAAGAGACTTGTAAATTTTGTGTGCTATGATCTAGATAATCCACTTCTCAGTGGTAAAATGAAGCTAATCTAAAATTTAAAGAGGCGATTTTTAGTTTTAAAGGAAAAAAGGTGTTGAAGTGCTTTCTGATTATTACAAGATAATTGCAAAATCAGATTTTTTAAATTTGCCTAGCGGTAATATCAAATATCTCATTTTGATAACCCAAAGTTGTATAACATATATCCTCTTATGTTCTTTGCGAGGATGTATGTGATACAATTTATCATTGATGTCAATGTGAAACCATCTATCTCAGAAGGCACTACATGCCAGAGAAACGAAAAAACATTTCGCAGAACCAATTTAAGGATCAGAACATAACCTGTAAGTATATCACAATCACATAATTTTAATTTGTCTTAGTCAAATTTAAAATTAAAATGGATAACTATTTTTTTTCCATTATTTTTTTCATTAATAATTTCACATAAGGACAGGAATACCAACATCAGTCACGATGTTTCGCTAAATTTGTTATTTGAACTCATTACGATTTTGTTTGTATGTTTTTATTAACACAGCCGGATATGCTTTAGTTTTATGCGCATCTTAATCCTACAACCCTACAATTCCATTTTTTTTAGTCACATGTTCAAATTGATACCAATTTTATGGAGCTCGATTATCATAAATACATCAATCAATTGATTTTCAATTGATTAAAACAATTTATGTAAAAAATTGACTTTCTCATGCAGGTACACTTAATTAAAATGTCACATTTTTTTATGACTTCTCAAAAACTTTTAATAATATGGCAATTGTAGGAGGATATTTAATATATCGTATACATCTTCCAAGTGACAAATGTACGAAATACCACTCAGATTTACTGTCTTATACCAATTCCTAATTATATTAGGAATTGACACTAAGTGATACTTAAAATTTTGTATCCAAATGTTAAATTAAAACATTTTCTGGCCTACAAACAAATTAAATTATCAGCGATTTTCAATTTTCATCGAGGGTTCGTTATTATAGATTATATTTGCATTAAGTTTACATCATGAAATTTTTAATTTATCATTATATTTCTTATGTAAATGGTAATGCGTAGTTTCATAACCCAATAAAAAACTTATGAGTAAAACTCGCTCTACGAACATTTAAGCGTACATATTATTTCTATTAAACTATTTATAAATATTATTTCTCACCAAATAAATATAAAAATACATTGACTATTATATCTTTCACAGACATAATCAATATATATTTTAAAATAAAAAGTTATTTTTGTGGTTGATCTATGGCACTTGTATGTAGTTTCTATGAACTTTGTTACGGACACAACCACGTGTCATAAGTTGGTCGACTATTACTCGTAAACTAGTAGAGCCTGTTTAGCTGTGAAATTCTTGTGAATATTTTATAAATACTCAAAAATAACGATTTCGATGGTGGAGGAGGTGGGGACACGTAACTCTACCCAAAAGCTTAATTTTTTATAAACGGATTAACAACGATTCAACAACACTCTGCACAATGGGGTACATGAATAAAATTAAATATTCATCATCACTTTACATGTAGGTGAGGTACCCTAACTCACCACCACTTTACACGTAGGTGAGGTATCCTAACTCACCATCAAAATTGACCCTAACTCACCATCACTTTACATGTAGGTGAGGTACCCTAACTCACCATCACTTTACATGTAGGTGAGGTATCCTAACTCACCATCACTTTACACGTAGGTGAGGTATCCTAACTCACCACCACTTTACACGTAGGTGAGGTACCCTAACTCACCATCACTTTACATGTAGGTGAGGTACCCTAACTCTCCACCACTTTACATTTAGGTGAAGGACCCTAACTCACCACCACTTTACATGTGGGTGTGGTATACTAACTCACCACCACTTTACATGTAGGTGAGGTACCCTAACTCACCACCACTTTACATGTAGTTGAGGTACCCTAACTCACCACCACTTTACATGTAGTTGAGGTACCCTAACTCACCACCACTTTACATGTAGGTGAGGTACCCTAACTCACCATCACTTTACATTTAGGTGAAGTACCCTAACTCACCACCACTTTACATGTAGGTAAGGTACACTAACTCACCACCACTTTACATGTAGGTGAGGTACCCTAACTCACCACCACTTTACATATAGGTGAGGTACCCTAACTCACCACCACTTTACATGTAGGTGAGGTGCCCTAACTCACCACCACTTTACATGTTGGTGAGGTGCCCTAACTAACCACCACTTTACATGTAGGTGAGGTACCCTAACTTACCACCACTTTACATGTAGTTGAGGTACCCCTAACTCACCACCCCTTTACATGTGGGTGTGGTACACTAACTCACCACCACTTTACATGTAGGTGAGGTACCCTAACTCACCACCACTTTACATTTAGGTGAAGTACCCTAACTCACCACCACTTTAGATGTAGGTGAGGTACACTAACTCACCACCACTTTACATGTAGGTGACGTACCCTAACTCACCACCACTTTACATATAGGTGAGGTACCCTAACTCACCACCACTTTACATATAGGTGAGGTACCCTAACTCACCACCACTTTACATGTAGGTGAGGTACCCTAACTCACCACCACTTTACATGTAGTTGAGGTACCCTAACTCACCAACAATTTACATGAAGGTGAGCTACCCTAAAAAAATTATTTAAAAATTAAGATTTTATTTCATAAGTTTGTAGGAGCTTTAAATATGTAATATACTATATAGCACTAATAGTTTGTGAGTAAAACGCTGTGACATATAGACGGACAAAATTACTAAGGTTCCTAATTTAGCAACGGAAATCTAAAAAGATGATGACCATTTTATGTACAAACTTGAACTAGTTTTTTGTTAGTGATAAAATTAAGATAGTAATTAAACAAGTGAAATAAATAACACAATAATAGTTGTTTATGTCTATAGCTAATCATAACAAATATGCTACTTTGAACAATGGATATTACAATGCAAAATTTTCTATGTGAATGCTTACTGTGATTGACAAATGTCAGCTAATACATAGTTAATAAAAAAACATTTCGAATTATTTTCTTGCTAATCTTTATATATTGTGAAATACTCAATTTTGATTGATTCTAAAAAAGTTTATTTTTTTATAAATGTTCCTGATCGCCAACACAGAGCAAACATATTGTCAACGAGAAACTAAAATAGTGCTCTCCTATAAAAATATTTAAATGATTAAGAATTAAAATGAAAAAACAAAACTAGACTTACGGTCTTCTTCATATCGATGAAAGTTTCAGATGCATGGAAAAATTAAATGGAAGAATGCATGAAAAAAATAAATTACTTTTTAGTAATAGCGCAAAATAACTTATTTGCTGAAAACAACTTATTTGCTGAAAACAACTTATTTGACAGCATAAAGATTTAAATCGACCCGCCCTTAATATGATCTTATTGTCTGTTGTCGTTTTTGTTAACTGTCCGGCCACGATCTAGGAACTGATCACCTAAGAAAGTATTTTATCTAAGAAGTTTGTTCTTTAATAATAGTTACTTTTCTTCAGCCGTCAATAATTTTTCATTCATACAATCAGCACAGAAGCATATGATGTGTAACTCAAGAGTTGAAAAAGAAAAATAGAGCAAGATGTATTTGAATGAAGATTATGATGGTGAATAGGGGGGGAGAGACCACCTCTCCTTTGTACGCGATGGAATATAGCTAAGAGACTTCAGTATTACTTACTATGTTACATTAACAAAAAAATTTGCAAAATGTATCCCGCATTTTTGAGTCTTTAAAAGGTAGCATTTTTGTACATGCAAAATAGTATCCGCAATACATCACGTCTTAGCTGCATATAAAATGAGAAAGTATGAAAACCAGAACAAGCAAACGTGGCCGACAACTATTTTCCACGCAGCTTCACCACAAACTCGACCAAAACAATTATGAAACTTTGAGAGAAATAACGTCTGAATTCGTTAAAACATTTATAGAACGCAATTGTCAAAAAAATAACAAATTCGTTGTTATAGAAACCACTTGTCATAAAAATATAGAAAGCAGTATTTACACTTAGAAAATAACGTTTATTTTAAATTGTTTTCTTTTTAATTGTGATTTGATACCATTTAAACCATTTATTATATTAAAAGACTGTGTGTTATTAATAAACCCATTTATTACATAAGTACTGATTATATCATATAGCATTGCTACTATAAAAATACACTACTTCAAAAAAATAGCATTGCTACATTTTCATTTCAGTTACACATTTGAAATATTATCCAAAGAGTTCAATGTTATTATTAAGTCGAATTTGTGTCAGAACAAATATAACGTTTTGAATAACACTGCTGGCATCATTCCAGCATTGACATAAATAAACATATCCGAGTAAATGCACTTCGAAGAATGTAAATCATAAATATTAGTTCCGAAAAAAAGATACAAAAATAAAATTTACAACTTTCATCCCGTAAAAAAATATAGACAAAAGAACTATTTTCAAGTCTCATAATATTTTTCTTCACATTTAACTAACTCTCATTGGGCTACCAACATTTAAGTGGATTTAAATAATAACACGAGAAAAGTTAACGACATGAAAAATAATTATTCAAAACAACAACCGAATGTCCCCCAATTATTAATAATTAAAAATATCACACCTCTTTTGCCCGTTTGTCCCTGCATTGGCACATTTCCGAGTGTCCCTCCTCACCACGCCATCCTGCGTGGTTTCATCGAGGGATGCGGCTGACCACGATTCAGTTGTGAGGTCTCCTACCTCTGTCGGTCGTGCTTCTGCCGTGCTCGGTCGCAACTTGCGCTTGTCTTGTGCTGGGACCTGAAAATGTTATATGATGACTGAACGTGTGTAATAAACGTTCCTCTATACCACCCTATAGAACTGAAAAATATCGTAACTCTCCAGTTTCCTACGGTATTCAATTGCTCAACCACTTGAAAGCACTCGCACACGAGTGTGATTTGTTCATTATGAGTAATTATTGAGAAAAAATTTAAATGAAGTGTGCAAAATTTATAATATTAAAAACTCCAATAATACTGGACTTTAATAGTTTTTTGTGGTAATAAAAATTATATATCTATACATAAAATAAAATTGTAACAGAGTGAATTCTGTAAATGGAAAATATTTTAAAGAGTGATTTAGCATATAGAATGATAATAGACGCCAGCAACCTGTTTTTAGAATTTTTGTCTGTCTATATGTTAATTTGTTCTTCAATCATGCGAGAGCTACTAGATGGATTTTGATGAAATTTGGTATGATATTAATTTGTACCCTCTAGCAACATATAGGATTTCTTAACTGGAAATCATAAATATAAAAAACATCATGACTTGGTGAATGACGATGTTGGTACCGCCATTGCATGCTGTTCCTGAGAAAAAGGGTCTTGACATACAGAAAGACAAACGGACAACGAAGTGATACTATGTTTCCTTTTTGAGGTATGAACATTAAATTTAATACTGTTTTGTCACAAAAATTTTAAAAAAGTCAATCATTCTTAATGTTATTTGGGATAGTCTAAATTTTAATTTCTTGAGGGATATATGTATTGCCTGACCCATATCTCTTGTTGGTCCGTTTTCTTACTCATATTCCATTTTCTCCTCTTTAATATCTTCCACCGTTTCTACTAATATATATACATCACATCTTGACTCGTCGCCATTCAGTATTGTACTATGTTTGCATACTACAATTAGTAAAATATTTAGTGGTAAGTAAAAAACTTGTTGCTCGACGAAATACTAGCATAATGTTAACCAGCCTTAAAGGAGTTAGGTAATCAATCTCTAAGTGCAGAATGTTATTAATTGTTATTAATTAATCACCAGTAATTAAACCCCGTGATTGCCATTATCCGTATAAATTTAATAACAATCTGTCAACATCACTATGAATAGTTAATTAGAAATTAGACTAACAAATTGATAACCTATTTAAACACTCTCATCGTGTTGATTATCTACCGCAAGCGCTGATATTTTCCACATTTCTGCAAAATAAATATTTCAAGGCTTCTGTAATTATGGAGTACTAACTTCCCAAAGTAGATGAGGTCATTTTACGAGCTATTACGGACTACAATCTTTTCCAACATAGATCAATTTGTGTTAAAGCATAAGGCCCTTAAAAAAAAATGTAAACTACTCACAAAACTCACCTGGAAGTGCGCAACATAGTCCCGCGTAAGCACCACATCGCACTGTAAGGGGTAGAGGCCCGTATCGACCTCTTCGAGATCGGTGTCGGAGCAGGAGCTGTAGTCGGGCACTGCCGTCGCACCCAGGCTCGATGTGCAGTTGAAAGACTGCGATCGATGCACTGGTGATGAGTGGCTGCAATTAAAATGCACTTTCAGTTTTATATAAGCCATGTAGATAATGGAAACTATCACTACTTACTAACAATAGAAATACTTAGCATTGGAAGTTCAGTATTGTTACCGGTAAAATATTGACTATTAAATATTTACGTTTGTGAGTTTTTTTATTAACTTGAAACAAAAAAATTGTTGCAAGATATTATGCTTTGTTATATATGGATTCCAAATGAAAGGAAGCCAAATGAAAGTCCAATCTGTATACCAAGAGTTCCATTCCATGGTAAATCACGAAATGGAGCATTGGAAGTTCAGTATTGTTACTGGAAAAATATTGACTATTAAATATTTATGTTTGCAAGTGTTTTTATTAACTTGGAACAAAATGCTTTGTCACATAGGGATTCCGAATGAAAAGAAACTGAATGGAAGTCCGATCTGTAAAGCAAGAGTTCCATTCCATTCACGGAATGGAACTATTGGTGAGCTCTTGGCCAACTTCTTGATAAAATAAATAATGTCAAATTTCTTTGACATTCGGCAGGAGGGATGGGGGAGGCAGGGGTTAAACTTATTTGCCTAATTTTATACTAATATAAATACAATAAAAAAATAATGAATATAAGAATGAATTTCCATAACACCATATTAATACCATATTTAAACTGGTTAAAGAAAACAACTTTTCTCATCTTGACATTGAAACTGGTCGACTTATATCTGTAACTATACTAATTTCCAAGTCTATAACGTATATAAGTTTCAGAGAAAACAGCCGTGACACAGAAAGACAGATAACAAAGTCTCACCATAGTCTGTTTTCACTATTGTGGGAGTTATTAGGTTCTACCTAAAAAAAGAAAACGAACTTAATGACGACCATTACGTTATCTCTTTCTGTATGCTGCAAAAATTCAGATAGGACCATTCAAATATTACTTCGAATAATTTTATTTCAAATTATATGATTCAAACTTTGTATACTTCTATTCTATTCATAATTTATTTCTACAACTATTGTACTAGCTAATAAAATTTGATATTTATTAAAATTGTAACCCTATAAACTGTTCAATTATAAATCTATCATTTATTTAGAAATTTCAAAGAACAGAAATTTTTAGAAATGTCCATATTGTATATGTATAACGAGTGCTCTTAGAGTCTAAGTACAATAGTATAGACTTAATGTGTTATATATTTTTTAAAATAAACAATTCATGAGATATACCAACATAACTATGGATAATAAACAATTTCAATGTAAAAATATACATATACTATATACATATGATAAGACAATGTCGGTTCCAGTAGTTTAAAATAAGGACTTGACAGATGAACTTCGCCCAACAAGACCTTCTACAATCAATTTGAATATTTTAAAACGATTAAATGAAGAAGAACATTCGCAATAAATCTTGTGCGAACTTACAAAGTTGCTTGGGTCCTTTCTAGTAAAGCGGACAAACGTTTCTACCAATTAGGAAAAGCCTGCAAATATGAAAAGCGGGCACTGCCTTAATTTGCAAAATTTCAACAAAGACGTAGAATCTATTTCTGTATGCAAAATTTGACTTCGCATAAATATTGCGAATGACTTCGCAATCTTAGAAAAAATAACAAGAAGTGGGCGTTTTACGTAAACAACATAGTGTCAAAGACTTAGTGTTGATTAAAAAGCAGTAGCGATACTGAAATGTAAACGCAACCAAAACAGTAATGTTAGGTCTAGAGTAAGAAATTCACAATACAATAAATTGGTAACTTTTACCGGTAAACAGTACAATTATTGTCAATATATAATACATACAGTCCGATCAGATGGGGAAAAAAATTAAATGAAGACGAGATAGAATTTATTTTTTACACAGTAATGAAAGACCTCATATTGGTAAACAAGTAGTGGAATATTGAGAAAGGTTGATTGGACATTAAATACATATCCACCGTATTTGTGGGATTTTTCATCTACAATCTATCACCTGTTCAGATCGCTGGTACATCACATGCAAGAGAAACATCTTCAGTTAGAACTGACAATATTTTCATAAAAATGACAAATAATTCTAAGAACTTGGAACTCTTATCTTTACACAATTGTTGGCAGAAAGTTGCTGATTCTAATGGTGACTATACTATTGACACGTAGGTCTTACTTGTAATAGCTAATATTTAATAAAATATGTCTTAAATGTGACATTCATGTTTGTACTATTTCTAGTGCTCCACAAACTAGTTTTTTATTATACTTAACGTTTATGATTATATGAACCTTTCCCATACACATACTAAGCAAATAGAAAGCGTTTTAAGTTAGAGTTTAATAACATCACTTCCGCATGATGAGGTCTATAATCTACCTGGGGGAGCTGAGTTCTTCTTTGGGTCGTATAGGTCGTTGTGGTTGGGCACGGCGACGACCCTCTCGAGCGGCCTTCATCGGATCGTAGGACGATCTCTTCTTCCACTTGCTGAACTCACGCTCCTTCGACGCTAGTGATGCTGTCGACCCATACTGAGGTGCTTTCTTTGCAGCGGCATCTGTCAAACAGTAATTTGTATTCAGAATATTTGCAATACATATGTGTATATATTTATCTGCCATCACATGTTTCCTTTTCATTCTCCTGGCTCCTTAAATTGTCATATCTTTCTAGCTCTTCTATGAATTTCTTTGTCATTGACTTCTTATATATATATATTACCCATTAAATAGAAAAGTTATATTATTAAGAAGCACATAATTTTTCACTTCCATTTTCAAATAAATTTACAATTTTGAAATTTTTTTTTCCAAAAGGGCCTTATGGGCTTTCGATTTCAATATGAAGGCATACTTATAGCGTTTTACAAACAGATAAGATGATTACCTTTTCTTTTTCGTTAATTTTTCACTTTACTTGTTATTGACAAAATTTTTACCATAAAATTCTCATAATTCCGTTTGATTTGCAAAATTACCTGTGAATATTATGCAAACCATTTTTACATAACCTATAAAAATTTTTTACATTGAGTCGACAGATTAAGATTAATTTGCCCTTTAAATATAAGTAAAATAAACTTAATAAAATACCTAAGAATTACAGATAAAATATTTCTATGACATTTTCATCTCGTTTCAGGAAAAACACACTGGCCAGTTTATAAGCATTATTACAAGGAAATAAAATTTTAAATTAGGAATAACCTATAGAGTTATACAACATAAAATGTCAAATGTCACATAAATATAGTGATTCACGAGTGTATTGGTAATAAATATCTCTTTTTTATTACTCGTTTATATCTAATCTCCATAAATATGACAGCAATAAGAATATACTCACTTTTATCATTTTGTGATTTATGTTGAAAATCTTTGGTACTAGACTTCGACTTAGTCAACCTATTGACAATAGACTGTCTTGTCGTATCTGATATCTTCCTTCCCATCTGGCCCTGCGATTTTTCCCTATCTGTGCGAGGGGCGTTCGCTACTGGCCTCTCCTTACTCGCACAGCGTGCATTCGTGTTGCGCACGAGCCCCGGTCCAAACTTGCGTTGCATCTCTGGAGTGTTAGGGCACCGAGGTGAATTCGCTGGGGCCCTAGACTTGAGATCGGGTGATTCGAGTCTAGCTCGGTGAATAGCGATGGGGTTGGAGTATTTAGCGACCGTAGGAACATCTTTACTCGATCCATGCTTATCGATATCGGAATAGAACCCGGCTCCAGAAATATTATCGGAGTCATCCGAATTGTAATCGACCACGTCGATGTTGCTTGTTTTGTGACTATAATCGTTAAGAACACCATTTATGTTCTCTGAATTTCCACTCGACCTCCTCGAATTGTTGAACTTACTATTTCTGCTATAAGCATCTATGTAATTATTGTTTTTATTCACAGTATTAAAGGAACTCGACCGTCTTATAGAGTTCCCGAATGCAATGTTGGCCGTCGGGCTGAGGGCTGTGTGCGTCCGGTGGGGTTGGCTCCTTGGACTTATTGATCCGTAGTCGCCCTGACAACCGACGGTTTGTTCAATAATGGGGGTGGAATATTGCGAGTTTTGCGCCTCCGCTATCGCGTTGTTCTTCAGTACGGTCTTCAGGCTGACCCTGGACGGAGATAGGGACTCGGTTGGACTATTCAAGTAGTCGGTGGAGCTTCTGCCGTCGAAGGACTTGTGCCGCGAGTGGTTCTTCCTAAAACTGGCCGGAGGCCGATTCGAAAGCGTCTTGTCGTCGGAACTGTTCGATTTCGGACCCTTGTCGGAGCCGGGCGAATTCATGTTCGAGTCGAAGCCGCTCTGATTTCGGGTTTCGAGCGACCTCGAGTTTACCGTGTTCAGCAGCAATCTCGCGCTGGTCGGCATCGCCGAACTCGCCGAACCCGTAATGACGTAGTTCTCCGGACTCCTGAGCGGTGAGTTCTCCGAGTCCCGCCTGCGGAGCCTGTAGTTGAGCGAGTTGGATCTGCTGAGCTGCGAGACGGGGAGGCGCGATGTTGCCACCTTCTCGCTGGTGAAGCTGGAGGTGAGTGCATTCGTCTCGATTGCGCTTGTCTTGGCCGGTCCGTGTTGCAGTTTGGCCTGCAGGTTGCTGATGGCATTCTGCGTGTTGCGCAGGTAAGCCTCCGTATCGATAGACAAGCCCTCCTGTGAACAAAACAGAAAATATATTTTAATGTAATGTTAAAATATTATTTTTACATTTTTTTACTTAACGCGCTAATTTCGTCAATGAAACATAATAATATAAGTTTATGTGTTAAAAACTTCAATACAAACTTATAATGAAAAAAAATCTGTGCAAAACTATTTTTATAAAAAAGTTGATAGAACAACCGTGTACAATTAGCTTAAATACTGCAACAAGTCGATCCATACTTTCACTTCACCTATCATTCTAACCAGAAATTTGAAACTTTGCAATTTTTCGTCAAAGTAGCAAATTGTAAAAAAATCGATAAAATAAAAAGTGTATACTCATACATTTCAAGTGACATTATAATTAAAAAAAAGTAACTTTGACTTGATAAAGCCATGTCCGTTTCACTCATTTAAAAAACGAACCGTTCTAAAGTAACCGGAAATAGTCTTGTTCTATCACTAGTATTATTGTTATTATTATTATCAAGCAATTCTATTCTGGTAAAACACGAAAAGTGTAAAAAACAAAATAAAACGTCAAAAATCATAATAGGTGAACAATGACTTTAAACATATTAAACGGTGAGCGTTTTCGTGTGTTCGAATCTAATGGTCATATTGATTATTATTTAGAGCAGTATTCATAACGCTCCTCCGTCTCTAGGGCCGTATTCATACTGACTAACATTAATTTAATTTTTTTTATATATCAATGGTCGTATTGCGACTTTGTTCAATTCTTTAGTCCCGTAATATATTTGCGGCCAATGCAGTCATCTGGACTCCACATGATGTAACTTATATGCCCATATTCGAAAAAAAACATTAAAAGAATTTCAATAGATTTTTATATAAAAAAATGTACGCGTGCTATCTTCATTTGTTTCCTATCGATTTTATAATGGGCATGATCGGATATAATTCACTTCAATTCCAACGGGAATTGCTTTTGATCATAATTATTAAATAGATATGTTCATAACTCCTCGGTCTTGGGGTTGCAACACTTTATTCTCCTGATTGTTACGTGAGAGTACGGAGTCAATTTATTTCATTTGCCTAGAGCAGGCACGAACATCCCAGTGAGCTCACCAATTTTCACGCACTTAAGTTATTCAACGCGGTATTGCGAGAGGCGTCTATCTTGATATTTTTTTTGGTCATTGATCGCTTTTGGAATACGATTATGGAGTTAGTTGGCTGTACACGGTTGAAATTAGTTAGTTTTATATTTAATTTGAATTAATAAGCGTTTTTTTGTTTTATCAATGTTATTATGTATACTATATACTACTGTGTTAATAAAATTTGACACAGTTTTTTTTATAAATTAATAAATAAATATCACTTTGCCTGGCCACTATAAATAGCGCTGCAATTATATGTAAAACATTACAAATAAAAAAGCTCATTACTTTGAAGAAGTTCCGAATGGAGCCATTTTGCTGAGAAAGTGCGTATGAATATCATTTAAATGTAGAGACCAAATCTATAGTCGATGTTATCGTAAATCTAAACGAATGTAAGAAATGTGTTAATAGCTTATATAATAGCTCATTTGACAACATACTGCCAAAAATTAAATACGAAAACATTATGGTTTATTCAATAATGGTAACATGAATAAAGTTAATGTTTTATTTACGACGTGATGAATATTTAGAGAGTTGTAAATTTTATCAATTTAATAATAATTTTATTATGATACTTGAGTATAAAAGTTTTTTTTAATAATAATGATTTACGTAACTCTTTGATTTTATTTATTTTTTTTATTTCTTTGTTTTTTTAAACACTGCGTGAAAGAATATGACCGATAAGGAAAAATATTTTAATCATATTGACTAGTAATTATTGGACAGTATACATAATGCCTAGGCTGCATAATCTGTACATATAATAGTACTGTAATTGTGTGACTGTACATTGAAATCGTTTCCAAGAAAACTATTTAGGGGAAGACGAACAAGAGGTAGAATGCATTAAGACCACTTCTGTAATTTTTGTCTGTTTGGTTGTGTGTATGCTTGTGCACGCATCACCTAAAAATTACTGTCCTAATTCAGATGGAGCTTTTGGAAATTCAACGTGAAATAACATTTAATTTTGCGAATGTAATGTTTTCAAAAAATTATTTACATATCATAATGAAATTATATACATCAATAGATGGCGCTACGTGTATTTTAAATTGCGCAATGAAGTTTTCCCCCAAACATACATTGGTGAAATGGTCGTGGCCAAAATTGAGAGGTAGAATGGTGTGGGAGTAACAGGTGAAGTTTCGTTGCAGTGAACTTGACTAATGAAACAGAGCTACTTTTAATAGTAGTTTTTTTATTATTTTGTTTGTATGTTTGTATTGTATGTTGTTTGTTTGTATTGTTCACTTTGTTTTGAACGTGGTTCTTGCTAGGATAATACTTATAAAAATTGCATCAGTCCGTTTTTCAATAGCTCGCAGACTATTGAAAAACGGACTGATGCAATTTTACGAAACCGGTCGTGTTTGATATGTTAGAGCCCTGCAGTGAAATAAAAAATCCCTGTAAATTCGTCTCATCCACCCGGCTACCTTTGAGCCACACAGTTTCTTTTAGGATTACTTTCATGAAATTTTTCAAGTAGATAGCTTCAGACAGGGATCACATGCTTATATGTAAAATGGACGCGAAAAAATTTTTACATACGCCTCATTGAATGGTGTATTATAAGGACAGGTATTGTAAAATGGTACTCAGGTTCTATTTGCTATTATTATTTTGTAAATACCATCTGTGAGATATTAAACTCCGAAATAATGTGTTATAAACTCGTTCTCATTTTTCAACCACTGATTCAAAAAAAACGCTTTAAGTACCTAATAGTTGATTAGAACTTTCAATTAAAATTATTTTAATTCAATTACACTAGGAATGTCAAGAGGTATAGAAGCACTTGACAAATATTTCATATTACCCGGGAACTTCGAATAATACCCTACTAATGATTTTGTCTTTAACACATAGCCCAAAAATCTCGAAGTCACATTCGAACATAATTTTGAAACATAATAATATTAAATACCTACTAACCGCCTTATTATTTACTATACAATTCTATATCCTCTTTACAACAATATCTATTTTATACGGATTTGTCACAAAACAAACGAACACAAGGTGGTTATATGCGAGGCCTTTTATGCGGTAAGAGGTCGAGCCGCAGTTAAACTCCACGCAGCGCTCAATGCAATTTTACCAAAGTTAACTACTGTAATCATGATTCTATTAAATTGCGTAACGTTTATCTTAACGCAATTCTAACTTCGGTTAAATGTGTGTAAATGACGTGCAATATTTTCTTAATTATACTCAATTAAGACTTAAATATCTCACTTTTTTTATAATCACGTATATGAATGTATTATCGAATTAAAACAGGTATTCATATATTTGGCATGCATTCAAAAATATGTTTTAAATTCGCATTACGTAATTGCGTTTAATATTTCTCGATATGTATGGAATGACTTGTCGCTAAAAGAACACACTTATTTTAATGAATATTTGTAAGTCTCCAATAAGTAGCCCCCACTTACTTTCTATCCATAAGTACAAATTACAATTTTATTTATAATTCCCGGCCGCGCTTTACTTACCACTCGGCTCGCTTTACTGCTGAGTTGCCACGAAGAGCATGGCACAGCGCAGACATGGGTACGTCCGACGATAAACAAATAAATTTAGTAAAATTGCGTCTATAATACTGAACACAATATATGGAATATTATTAATTTTATGGCAAGTAAGTTTCTATGCAATTAAGAGTAAAAAGTAAGCGCTTTTTCAATGTTAATGCAAGAGTTAAGCGCTTGCAAGTGCACGCACACCGGGCGCCGCGCGGCGTTATCAAAGCCATACGACGCGTCACCGCGAATCCTTATACGGCTTTGAATATTGAACGATATGTGTGTTGTTTTGCATAACGCAAAATCGATTATATTGCACAGCAATTCAGTGTCTTTCCTACGTTTTTTCTATGGAGGTTTTATTTATTATACTAAAATGTTATGTGTAATTATGACCGAGAAAATGTTGAATATAACAAATATTTTGTTATTGAAAAATTAATTTTTTCTCAGTAAAAAAACTCGCACACTTTTGAAAGGAATCTGTAAAAAAACTTGCGAAGTTCATTGACCAATGAGCGAAACCATAGATAGATAGAATCTAATTAATAATAAAAATGTAAGAATGTGCTTGTTAGCTAACTCGTTTGTAAATCTAAGAACTAATTGACCAAAGTAACAAGGACAGAAACGTTGTGTAACGTTTATTCCGGAAAATTGAGCCATTCTTAGGTAATAAGAGAAAAACTACATTTCCTTTATATGTAATTTTTCTATTTTCCAATTTGTTCCCACTATCCAACAGTAGCATAGGTTTCCTTACACATAAATATTCTCTAAAATCTCAATTGAAAAATTAAGTGTACACGCGAAAATGTTGCCAAGGAAATTTACATATGACGAAATATTTTTTTAATTTACTAGAAAAATTACTTTTCACATTATGTGTACTTGAAATTCTGCATTGAATCTAAAATAATTTGCGGAAAAAATAATTTTGTCGTAGTTCAATAGATGGCGCTGATTCATTTTAAAACATACTTATAAGCGGTGAAAACCATAGGAATAGGTTAATTCTAACTTGCCATACAGACGTTAAGTTGTTTTTCTTTATATGTTTGTAATCTAATAACTCTGCATTTAAACCACAAATTGTAATTAAACTTGGTATGGGTACAGACCTGGTAGCGACTATAGATTTGCCCAGTAGGCATATTGCTAGGCGGAAAAATGTTTAAAAATTTCATGGTATACCAAGGAAAGTTTGTATGGATGTTATTCAATCATACCTAAATAATTGGATAGCTTTTCAAGAAACTCGGACTATAGACGTAGTTCATAATTCTAATTACCATATTTATTTCGAGAAATAGCATAATGTAAATTTAGTACATGTCTACAGATACGCAACGTATATATTAATTGGATTCTGGATACGTGAACAATATATACAGAGTGTAAACAAGAACGTATATGTTATCCATACAAGTGATTCTGCCCCTCAAACTGAGTAGAAAATATTAAGAAACCATATAAAAATTCTCAAATGTTTCCAAGATAATCCAGTCAAATTCTAAATTTTTTTAACAGAAACAAACTTCAAAATCACTCAGTTTGATACACGAAATCACCTGTATGCATAATATACTCCTTCTTTAATACACTCTGTATATTGTTCAAAAATACACACGGGCAAATCCGCGGTCAAAACCTAGTAACAGAAGATATTAGTAAATGTGTTAGTTTAAAATAATTACATAAATGGTTTTGGTGTGCGATTTAACCGCTATTTTAACTATGAAAAAATTACGTAACAACCGCAACTATCATGTAAAGTATACAAATTGAAACTTTATATAGCCTCTTTGACGTATATGAAATACGTTAAAATACGTCAAAATTACTTTTTGATACAAAACAATATAAAACTCAAATATGTATCAAGCAATGACTCGGTTCTATAAAACAGTGTCTCGATCCAAGTCTCAGGATTATTTCACGTGTGTAATTAATTAACGCGAATTAAGACTGAAACATTCCTTGGGCGAAAGCGCCGTAAATTTGTCGACAGGTAGATCGTGACCAAACTGTTAAACCGAAGGGGCGTGGATCAAATTCGAATGACATTTATACTAGACATACAATTAAACGTATCAAACTTGTTTGGTCCAACTATAAAGTTTCCAAAGTCATAACTTAATTATTGTTTGTTTTATAGACTTCTGATTACCAGTACTCAGTACCGAGAGCCATTTTTGTATTTGACAATAATGTTCTTTGAATTTTTGAGTCTAAATTAGTTTTACTCATTCTCAGTCACTTGATAACGTATCTACTCGTATATATAATACTAGGTTTTGACGGCAGCTTCGCTAGCGTGGAGATTCTGTTGTTGAACTTTAGTAATGGATGACTTCTCTTCACCAGCGCCAATACTGTCTTTCCCATCCATAGTGCTTCCTGCTTTCCCGCAATCTAGGATACATATATGTTAACATAGCTCCATAACCTCGACAACTGCCCTAATGTTTTATAAACAAGAACTTTCCAGTGGAAACAATCGACACGATGGTGAAAACCTAATCAGAACCAATCCAGTGGAACTCAAGTTGTAACCGAACCGACAGAAAGACAGGCCGACTTTGTGCTTTATGGAAATATATAATACATCTTAAAATTACATCTGAATAACATTTACAAAACTTTTACTACGATTCTTTTAATTTCACTAAATGAAATAAAAAACAAACAAAAAACAACAAACCAATATACTGAAATACATTTCTAAACCAGTTGACCCTTTAATATTATATAATATGTTGTTAGTAATAACATATTTCGCAAATATTTTTATTTTGTTTTTCTTTATTAATTGATCTTAAAACATAACTAATTTTTAATATCAATGATATTACGCGTTCAACGAAGAGTTTCCGTTGATGATAAAAGACGGATCTGGAATCTTCGGAAACTCATGTCAATATTTCCACTGGATGACGAAATTTCCTGAATGTGCTTGAAAGTTCTGGAAAATTCGACGTCAAAAGTTATATAGCAGTGCGTTATTGCTTTTTTTCTGTCTGGCAGTTAAAATTTGAATTAGAGTGTATTTTTTGGTAAATATGTTTTTAGTTTTCCTTGGCAAAATTGCCAAAACGAAACACTCATGGAATAACTTCATTGTCTGTCCGTCACAGGCGATTTTCTCGGAAACTATTTGAGGGAAAAAATTTAAATTTAGCACACAGTAGGGAATGGTGGCCTAATTATAGATGTGAAGATGAATTTTGATGATGGGGATTAATTTCAGAGGGTAAATTGGGAATTAAAAAAACATTTTTTCAAGGTTATTGTATAGGGTGTCAAATAAAAGCTCACTGAAGCACAAATTCAACCATATTTATGACATTTTTGAATAATTTTTTTTAAATATTACGGGGGAAAATGCTTAAAAATTGCTGTTTTCCACCCTTATCACTAAAGGGATCGCAAAGAACAATTTGAAAAAAATCAGAAACCTTCACATTTATATACAGATTGAATGGAAATAATCAGAATTGAAAAATCCTAGTGCGATTAATTGTAACGAAAAATTAATTGTTCATTTCCTCGTAACTTCTGATCCATCGGTTTTAATGAAAAACTTTTTAGACAAAAAATATTTCTCACAATGTAAGGAAAATTTTGGCCTTATACATTTTCTTATACCTTTAACATTATTGTAATAATGTAAACATAATTGTCTACCACTAATTTTACTATTTACAAAATTGTCATTACGCAGTAAATAGCAATCGTTACTACGTAATGACAATCAATCAAGCAATCAGCAGTTTTCTCGACAGGTGTTTATAAGTAAATAAAGACCACACGACCTATATTTTTAAGTTATTATTTGTTTTTTTTATCTCATTTTCCTTATAATATTCATCAATTTTCTTTTCGAAATAACTCCCTTCCGTTTTCCTTCTCATACCGGATATTGCTAGTTTGGATTAGGCCCATCCACTGGCCATTACGCATCAACAACCAAGGCCGACGATGTTACTCCGGTGAATTTTCCAACGCAATTTTATGATAAAAACTGGAAAATTACTGACAAAGAAGGGCGTGGCGAAAAGATGGCGCTTTTCCTTTTTTTTCATTAAAGTAGTTTGCGTCATCTAGCAATGTTTGCAAACTCTACAATAACATAATCGTTCTTTATTATAAATATTACTGAATCGCAACGTATAAAGCTCTGATTAAAATTCCATCTAGATGAGAAAAACTAAAATTTTAAATATATAAATAATATAATTATTGTAAAGTATGTCTGTCTGGAAAGAGTTTGTATTAAAAGACGCCCATTTTAGATTAAAGACAACATTTTCAATTTTATATTAAGACCTTTAAGAAGTAACCTCCGTTTATATCATCACGTTAAAGAGAAGCTGGGAAATAGAATATTTGTAAATCTTATTATTTATGTATGGCAATATTTATTCTCCGCTCGGCTCGCTAATCGGCCGAGTTGCCAAAATAACAAGCCTGATGGCTTATTGCCCGGCCTCTTTATCACTGATCATGGCCGAAAATGATCCCAAATATTTAGTTTTCTCTAATTTTAGCTAAACAGTTTGCCAATGAATTAGTTAAGAGGTAAATTAAGAATTTTACACCGAACCCCTCCTCCCAAATTTTCCACGGTACCAACAGGTGTATTGAGGGTTTACAATAAAATCTATGCATATACGATTCGTTCTCTATCAAATTAAGCAAATGAAGAATTTTACACCGAACCTTTACGCCCAAATTTCCCATGATACTAACAGGTGTATTGAGGGTTTTACAAAAAAAAATCTATACATAAAAGATTCGTTGTCCATCAAATTAAGAAATTAAGTAATGAATTTTACATCGAACCCCACCTCCCAAATTTCCCATGGTACCAACAGGTATGTATATTGAGGGTTTACAAAACAATCTATGCATAAACGATTCGTTGTCTACCAAATTAAGTAAATGAAGAATTTTACATCGAATCCCTCCTCCCAAATTTGCCACAGTACCAACAGGTGTATTGCGGGTTTACAAAAAAATCTACGCATAAACAATTCGTTATCTATCAAATTAAGTAAATGAAGAATTTTACATCGAACCCCTCCTTCCAAATTTCTCATGGTACCAACAGGTGTATTGCGGGTTTACAAAAAAATCTACGCATAAACAATTCGTTATCTATCAAATTAAGTAAATGAAGAATTTTACATCGAACCCCTCCTTCCAAATTTCTCATGGTACCAACAGGTGTATTGCGGGTTTACAAAAAAATCTACGCATAAACAATTCGTTATCTATCAAATTAAGTAAATGAAGAATGTTACACTGAACCCTTCATCCCAAATTTTCCACGGTACCAACAGGTGTATTGAGGGTTTACAAAAAAAATCTATGCATAAACGATTCGTTGTCTATCAAATTAAGTAAATGAAGAATTTTACACCGAACTCCTCATCCCAAATGTCACACGGTACCAACAGTTGTATTGAGGGTTTACAAAAAAAATCTATATATAAACGATTCGTTGTATATCTATCTAAAATCTTCGTATAAACGATTCGTCATCTATCTATTTAAGGTCTGTATATAAACGATTCATTTATCTATCTATTTGTATAAAATCAATGTATAAAATATTAACCATCTATCTATAATCTACATATAAACGATTTTCCTTTTTCACGTTTCTACTGGTATTTTTTAAATTACTCTCCGAGTATAAGATCTGTGTATAAATGGTTCATCTATCTATATATTTGTCCAAAAATTAATGTATAAAGTATTCATCATCTATCTATCGATGCATAATTAATCTATATATAAAATATTAACCATCTATCTATAATCTACATATAAACGATTTTCCTTTTTTACGTTTCTACTAGTATTTTTTAAATTACTCTTTGAGAAAAAAGTCAGATTTAATTTCAAAAACCGTACAATATGATCGAGTACTATATAATTCACATATTAAATAAAGTGAACCAGAGTACGCAGCACAGAATGCTGAATATATTCTTGGAACGTCTTCGAGATTTCTATAACCTTTCAGCCTCTTTGACCTCGGCGAACGCGATCATATTTCTTGGCGTAGGTCACAACTCGAGTGGGCGGGCAGATTCACGACCGGCGGTTCCCTTTAATCGATTCCGTCCAATATATTGAAACATTCACGCAATACATCCCGCTTTGGTTTTAGGTTTATTGCTTTGGCATTAGCGTTGCCGATTTGGCGATCTGAGATACGTATCTAAAAATAACATTTAATTTAGGTGAAACTTCACATATTCGTTACGACGGAGTAATGGCCTAGATAAGAAAATACAGCAATACAAATCGAGCAGAAGTAACAACAATTCGAAACATCTCCATCACGATCTCAATAGTCCGAAATACGGCTTAGTCAGAGATTAGTAGCAAATGTTGTTTTTCCATTACACTCAGTTGGATTTTAAATCTAACTGAGTGTAACGAAAGGGACCCAATTAAGTAAGGGAAACTTCATATATTCATTACCAAAGAGTAGCGTTCTGAAATAGAAAATAAAGCCAAACAAATTGAGAAGCAGTAACGAAAATTTGAATCATCTCCATCGCGAGCTCAAGGTCAGAAGTATTAGAGGGAACAAATATTGCTTTTTCATTACACTCAATTGGCCCCTAAATCCAATTGAGTGTAACGAAAGGGACCCAATTAAGTAAGGGAAACTTCATATATTCATTACCAAGGAGTAGCGTTCTGAAATAGAAAATAAAGCCAAACAAATTGAGAAGCAGTAACGAAAATTTGAATCATCTCCATCGCGAGCTCAAGGTCAGAAGTATTAGAGGGAACAAATATTGCTTTTTCATTACACTCAATTGGCCCCTAAATCCAATTGAGTGTAACGAAAGGGACCCAATTAAGTAAGGGAAACTTCATATATTCATTACCAAGGAGTAGCGTTCTGAAATAGAAAATAAAGCCAAACAAATTGAGAAGCAGTAACGAAAATTTGAATCATCTCCATCGCGAGCTCAAGGTCAGAAGTATTAGAGGGAACAAATATTGCTTTTTCATTACACTCAATTGGCCCCTAAATCCAATTGAGTGTAACGAAAGGGACCCAATTATGTTAAGGAAACTTCATATATTCATTACCAAGGAGTAGCGGTCTGAAATAGAAAATAAAGCCAAACAAATTGAGAAGTAGTAACTAAAATTTGAATCATCTTCATCGCGAGCTCAAGGTCAGAAGTGTTAGAGGGAACAAATATTGCTTTTTCGTTACACTCAATTGGCCCCTAAATCCAATTGAGTGTAACGAAAGGGACCCAATTATGTTAAGGAAACTTCATATATTCATTACCAAGGAGTAGCGGTCTGAAATAGAAAATAAAGCCAAACAAATTGAGAAGTAGTAACTAAAATTTGAATCATCTCCATCGCGAGCTCAAGGTCAGAAGTGTTAGAGGGAACAAATATTGCTTTTTCGTTACACTCAATTGGCCCCTAAATCCAATTGAGTGTAACGAAAGGGACCCAATTATGTTAAGGAAACTTCATATATTCATTACTAAGGAGTAGCGGTCTGAAATAGAAAATAAAGCCAAACAAATTGAGAAGTAGCGAAAATTTTAATCATCTCCATCGCGAGCTCAAGGTAGGAAATATTAGAGGGAGCAAACATCGCCTTTTCGTTCCACTCAATTGGCTCCTAAATATTGATTGATTGTAGCGAAAAGTCCACAATAATTTGTGAAAAGTGGAACTTCATATTTTCGTTACCAAGGAGTAGTGGTCTGAAATACGACTTGCTCAAAAAGAAGTAGCAAATGTTTTTCATTACACTTATTTGGCTTCTAAATCCAATTGAGTGTAGCGAACAAAAGGCAACATTTTCTTCCCCTAAATTTAAAAAAAAAATTCTGAATATTAATTTTTTTTTGTGCGGATGTTTATCATTATGCTAAATTTCAAGTTCCTACGCCAAACGGTTTCCGAGAAAAACGGTTGTGAAAGACACGTGAACGAACACATTAATGATCTTTTCTGGGATCAGTAACTTTCTATTTTGAGTTACAAAATTCTAAAAACGTGCACCTCGATTCATATATCTCAAAGAAATATGAAAATCCAGATTAAATCAAAACAGAAAGCTCTCCTAATCTGTGCCGAATCAGATGATATATCACATGACCTTCAATTTTAGAAGGTGCGTCCGGTATCATGCCATTTCCTTTTAACTATCACCTATGGTACATATATATATGGTATATTAAGATATATTTAACCCTCACACGCCGTAGCAGACCAGACAGGTCGTACAGACACATATTGATCTCGCCTGCTGAGGTCGACGGCGGTGTCACCTTCCACTGGGGGCGTTGGCACCGCCACGGCCCAACGCCGAGAGAAGGGCGCAAGTCACACGAGGAGCGGTGCAAACGATTTCTCAACAAGTTTTCAGCATAAGTCACAAAAAGGTGGATTCATTTGACTGTATTTATCAAATCTTCATTGACGAAACTTTTGTTAATGACTCTTGAAATTACTATAGGGAGACTTTTAAAAAAATCATCACCTTTTTAAAACTTAGGAGGCATGATTAGTTTTGAACAGCATTTAAAAGAAAGACCTAGTCTTAAGGTCGTGCTACGACGGTTCCGTACCTGAACTATTTAAAGTCACACCAACTTTTGCATAAAAAATATTCAGGCCGTAAAAAGGAACTAGTTCATTATTCATACAGGTGATTACGTGCAGCAAACTGAATGTATTTGTGGTGTATTTATGAAAAAAGGAGTTATTTTTTTACGTTAAAATCGCAAATTTGACAAACAGTGATTTTATTCCAGAAACAGTTGAGAATATTAGGTCCGAAATATTTTCTACTCAGTTTCATTCACAGAATCATCTGAACGAATAATGGGCAAGTTTTCTGTTACAACCTGTATACGCTTTAAAGAACTCGATATCGCCACAAAAATTAATTATTTACACAATACTTTAAATCTCCACCATTAGTACCACGAGACTTTCAAAAGTCCGGAACCAGTAAGTATTCAGCTTTCCTTTATTAAAAAATAACACTCATTTAAAGATAGTCGAAAAAAAAATGGAGGCATTCAAAGTGAAATTTCTTTATTAAAATAATTAATATGTGATACAAAATTTAGTCAAACGGACTTATAATTAAAAAAGAATGTTAATTATAATAAATATGCAGTTATAGTTGAATGAATTATTTTTTTAATTTATGAAAATAAAAAGTAACGCCATCTGCAGTGCATGGTTTGCAGTTCAATTTCAGCATTTACTTCAATAAATACCACACGATATATGCTCATATAAATCTGTCAATAGATGGCGTAAAAATAATGCCATGTCGGTGAAACGCGTGTACCCATCAGAATTTCGTCGATCAATGACAAAAAGTAACATTTCCCTAAATATCACGAATTTCACGCATATTTTTAATAAAAGTAATTCTTAATCATTCGGTAATTGGTTGAAATGTACATAAATAAAAATAAAATCTTAAAAGAAAAAGACACTTTAAGTGTAATTTGTTAAACACTTTGGGAAATTATATTCATCTACCGACTATACACGACTATCTTTAATACGTGTGCAGCATCTTCAAAGCAAAATCTTAAACGGAAGAGATTCGTCAAGTATAATTTGTGCACACTTTGGAAAATTATATTCATCTACCGACTGTATACGACTATCTTCAATACGTGTGCAATACTTTCAATGTAAAACTTTCTCAATGTTAAATCAAACAGACACTTCAAGTATAATTTGTTAAACACTTTGGAAAATTATATTCATCTACCGACTATATACGACTACCTTTAATTCGTGTGTAATACCTTTAAAGCAAAATCTTCTTAATCTTAAAGCAAAAAGATATTTACATATAATTTCTTAAATGCTTTGGAAAATTATATTCACTGTGGGAAACTATATTACTCTACTGACTATATACGACTATCTTCAACACGTATGCAATACCTATAAAGCAAAACTTTCCTAATGTTACATCAAACAGATACTTCAAGTGTAATTTGTTAAACACTTTGGAAAATTATATTCATCTACCGACTATACACGACTACCTTTAATTCGTATGTAATATCTTTAAAGCAAAATCTTGTTAATCTTAAAGCAAAAAGATATTTACATATAATTTCTTAAATGCTTTGGAAAATTATATTCACTGTGGGAAACTATATTACTCTACTGACTATATACGACTATCTTCAACACGTATGCAATACCTATAAAGCAAAACTTTCTTAATGTTAAATCAAACATATACTTGAAGTGTAATTTGTTAAACACTTTGGAAAAATTATATTCATCTACCGACTATACACGACTACCTTTAATTCGTATGTAATATCTTTAAAGCAAAATCTTGTTAATCTTAAAGCAAAAAGATATTTACATATAATTTCTTAAATGCTTTGGAAAATTATATTCACTGTGGGAAACTATATTACTCTACTGACTATATACGACTATCTTCAATACGTGTGCAATGCCTTCAAAGCAGAACTTTATTAATGCTAAATTAAAGAGATACTTTAAGGATAATTTGTTAACACTTTGGAGAATTATATTCATCACTGACTATATACGACTATCTTTAATACGTATGCGACATATTCAAAACAAAATATTCTGAATCTTAAATAAAAGAGATATTTCAAGTATAACTTTTGCACATTTTGGAAAATTATATTCATTTACCGACTATACACGACTATCTTCAATACATGTGCAATACCTTCAATGTAAAATTTTCTTAATGTCAAATAAAACAGATACTTCAAGTATAATTTGTTAAACACTTTGGAAATTATATTCATCTACTGACTATATGTGACTATATTTAAAACATTCGTATGCGACATATTCAAAACAAAATCTTCTTAATCTTAAATAAAAGAGGTACTTCAAGTATAACTTTTGCACATTTTGGAAAATTGTATTAAACTACTGACTGTACACGACTATCTTCAATACATGTGCAATACCTTTAATGTAAAATTTTCTTAATGTCAAATAAAACAGATACTTGAAGTGTAATTTGTTAAACACTTTGGAAAAATTATATTCATCTACCGACTATACACGACTACCTTTAATTCGTGTGTAATACCTTTAAAGCAAAATCTTCTTAATCTTAAAGCAAAAAGATATTTACATATAATTTCTTAAATGCTTTGGAAAATTATATTCACTGTGGGAAACTATATTACTCTACTGACTATATACGACTATCTTCAACACGTATGCAATACCTATAAAGCAAAACTTTCTTAATATTAAATCAAACATATACTTGAAGTGTAATTTGTTAAACACTTTGGAAAAATTATATTCATCTACCGACTATACACGACTACCTTTAATTCGTGTGTAATATCTTTAAAGCAAAATCTTCTTAATCTTAAAGCAAAAAGATATTTACATATAATTTCTTAAATGCTTTGGAAAATTATATTCACTGTGGGAAACTATATTACTCTACTGACTATATACGACTATCTTCAACACGTATGCAATACCTATAAAGCAAAACTTTCTTAATGTTAAATCAAACATATACTTGAAGTGTAATTTGTTAAACACTTTGGAAAAATTATATTCATCTACCGACTATACACGACTACCTTTAATTCGTGTGTAATATCTTTAAAGCAAAATCTTCTTAATCTTAAAGCAAAAAGATATTTACATATAATTTCTTAAATGCTTTGGAAAATTATATTCACTGTGGGAAACTATATTACTCTACTGACTATATACGACTATCTTCAACACGTATGCAATACCTATAAAGCAAAACTTTCTTAATGTTAAATCAAACATATACTTGAAGTGTAATTTGTTAAACACTTTGGAAAAATTATATTCATCTACCGACTATACACGACTACCTTTAATTCGTGTGTAATATCTTTAAAGCAAAATCTTCTTAATCTTAAAGCAAAAAGATATTTACATATAATTTCTTAAATGCTTTGGAAAATTATATTCACTGTGGGAAACTATATTACTCTACTGACTATATACGACTATCTTCAATACGTGTGCAATACATTCAAAGCAAAATTTATTAATGCTAAATTAAAGAGATACTTTAAGGATAATTTGTTAACACTTTGGAGAATTATATTCATCACTGACTATATACGACTATCTTTAATACGTATACGACATATTCAAAACAAAATATTCATAATCTTAAATAAAAGAGATATTTCAAGTATAACTTTTGCACATTTTGGAAAATTATATTCATTTACCGACTATACACGACTATCTTCAATACATGTGCAAAACCTTCAATGTAAAACTTTCTTAATGTCAAATAAAACAGATACTTCAAGTATAATTTGTTAAACACTTTGGAAATTATATTCACCTACTGACTATACGTGATTATCTTTAAAACATTCGTATGCGACATATTCAAAACAAAATCTCCTTAATATTAAATCAAACAGATACTTCAAGTATAATCTGTTTAAACACTTTGGAAAATTATATTCACTGTGGGAAATTACATATATTAATCTACTGATTATATATGACTCAATACGTGTGCAATATCTTCAAAGCAAAACTTTCTTAATCTTAAATCAAAGAGATACTTCAAGCATAAATTGTTAAACACTTTGGAAAATTATATTCATCTAACGACTATACACGACTATCTATAATACGTATCCAATACCTTCAAAGCACAATCTTCTTACCCATCTCAAAACCATTTGGCAGACACTCGTATTACGGAAAAGCAAGTTGGCACCAATAAGTCGTTAAAGTAGGGTGACGAAACGTTGATACTATATACGTACTTCTCGAGAATATAACTGTCGGGAAAAGTTTGAAACACAATGGACGATAAACTAACTTTAAATTGTAACTCTTTATCTATAACTTTCTGTATAACATATGTAAATAGTCTAATAAGTAAAATAAAAAAATTGTCGTCAAACATTCATTCGTTCTCAACCTTTCACATGAAACCGTCACATCCCTTCGCCCAGAAACAGACGTCACGACCGATTACAGCTCTGGAAAATAGAAACCGATTAGCGTGTAATAATTATTTGTAATTAATTGTTGTTTACTCTGTCAGATTGATAAAGGTATATGTACTGTTGTTTACACTTATCGCACTGCAGTGCACGAGTGCGACAAATTAGATAACGTTTAATTACTTTTGTTTACGTATTGTCAACTTGTCTTGATACGGTTCAAATGTTGATCAGCTAGAGGTATGCTGTCTTAGTTACGAGCAAGCTTGAAGGTTGGAGCGCGGAGCAGCTATGAACAAGCAAAATGAATAAATTGTGAATTATATATGCATCCTACCTCCGTAAAAATTGTTCTAATATACACTCAGAAAATGTTTATGCTTGTTTCATTCAAATAGAAATAAAATCGGTCAAGTGTGTGTTGGAACGTGCAAGAATAGAGTTCAGTCAAGAAACCGTCCACAAAATAAAGTTCCCAAAATAATTTTAGCCAACGGACTCAATGAACACTGCTTCTAATTTTTTTTTAAATTACAACTTCAAACTTAGGTGGTATTTCATTTCGGAACTTAATATCTTGCAAAGTATGTTTTTAATTATAGCTTGATTTTAAATTTCAAAATTATAGTTAATATTTAATTTCAAAGTTTAGTATTAATATTTGTAAACAGTTATATAGATATACTATCGCAATAAATAATATTTGTAAACAGTTTAATATATATATATATATACTATCGCAATAAATAATATTTGCAAACAGTTTAATAGATATACTATCGCAATAAATAATATTTGTAAACAGTTTAATATATATACTATCGCAATAAATAATATTTGTAAACAGTTTAATAGAGATACTATCGCAATAATTAATATTTGTAAACAGTTTAATAGAGATATTATCGCAATAATTAATATTTGTAAATAGTTTAATGGATATACTACGTACCCTCAAATGTTTACGAGTGCCTAAATGTGCAAGAAATCCTCGTAATACCAGTTCTACCCGTACTTCATCGTTTTTAAGCTGACATTTTGAACTTTTTACACACTCTTTGGATATGTTTATCTAGTACAAGTTTATCTGCTCCTACAGGTTAAAAGATAAAATAAGAAATCCCTATTTTTACAGTCATTTTGCTCGGTAACAGCGGATACATATAATTTTAAAAAATAGCCGTAAAACTTTATTAATTAAATAATTTTGCAAAACATGACGTCACATGTTATGCTATGACGTCACATGTTGCACTATTTTCCAGTATTTTGCTAATGTGGAGATTTTACGAAGAACGCTGTCCCTTATTACTAACTAAAATTCTACGAAATTCTAGTTTTACAGTTGCTGTCAACGAGCATTAACTGAAAATTAATATCTAAACCATGAAGACTTGACAGCGCGATTGTTGGACTTGACAACGAGGTGGACCGCCTGTAAAGTATGCATATATCTATATTTATGTTTCCCCGCACACGGCTGCTAAGCTTTTAGATTACTAAAATTGTCGAAATAGCCTAACTAGCTAGAATCTTAAAAGAGCAAGCTTTCTGAATTTAGTCCGTAATTTCCTATCTATCCACTATTCACAGAGTTACCGCGTCACGAAATTCGGCATACTTTCATTGCATCGAAAATTTTGATCTGGTTACCCAACCAAATTGATAGACGTTTTCACGTCAAATATAGTCGGTATATCGCTGATGTAGCTAAACACAATGTATTAAACGAATTTCCAATACACCCCTGACAGCTGACAAACGAGACGTCGATAGTCGTTAACAATTGCTATCTCTCTCTTATTTTTTACAGAAGATACGGATCGCACAGTCCAGTCTTTGCGTCTATTAATCAAACAAATCACAATCGCCTTCGCCATACGCAGCAACTGAAGGACGCATCGACGCACGCCGAATGCACCTTGCAATCCAACCAAATACACAACACTTCCGCGCATTGTATCACCCACTGCCCCGCGCCACCGCCACGTTGACTATTGTCGTCTAGCTCCGAACCTATTATAAGCCCATTGTTCGATAGATAACAGAGTTATTTACGCGTATTGTTTCCTACACTTCGATAAAACTGGTGTTACATCCGGCCGTGTATATACAGTTCTCAACTTGGGACAAGGATTGACGAAATAAGCACATAAACGCATTGTTTTCTTAAAAATAAAATTTCTTTAGCTTTCCATTTTGTTATTACTTTATAAGCTATACAATACATCATTTTTCTGTTCCCGGGACGAGTGCCGCGCTGCCCAACAACATAAATCAACCTCAGCTCAATCTGTCTCTTTCAATCTGTATTTTTGCGCATTAAAAAACTAGATAAATATGGTTTTTATTGTCTATTTTATTCCTATCTGAAAGAGAAAGCTATATGTTGCACAGTTAAGTTTTTTTATCTTCGTTTTTGTTTTATAATTATTTGTCTATTCCTTCTTTATATGTACCTAGTATTATTTTTATTGTACCTAGTATTATTTTGCAGTCCACCATGTAAGAAATTTATAAAATTCATTTTCTTTTTCAGTTGGTCGGGAAAATTAAAGTTTAAAAAATTAACTTTTAAACTTAACTTTTTTGCTGTGGCACAACTTCTGATTATAAACCTTAGTTTTGTTCCTTCCCTTCGATAGGGACGCAGCAAGGTTAATTGCACGGGGTTAAATTTGGCTAAAAATAATTTTTTTTTTGCAAACAACTCGAAAACGGTCGACTTTTTGACAAAAAGCATTCGATGCCAAATTGCAACTGAGACAATTTGCTACAGAAACAGTTTAAAATGTTTTTGCACAGTAAAATCATTGTTGACGAAGTGTAAAGATTTCTTAATGATCCACGTTCTCATCCACGGTGAGAACAAGTTTATATGTATAATAAAATACAAAATATCGCGATTATTTGAAGAGCTACTGATCTTTTGGTCTCATGAATAGTGTATTTAGTTTGTCACAGATTATTTCCACGTACGTTGCTTCATTTCTTAGACAAATTTGCTCAAATAACCTCTTGACGTGGTTCTTTTTCTGCGCCGTGGTAGTAATTTCTGTGAAAACAGTATCACAGCGGCTTATAACATTAAATGTTTTTGGAAAATTTCTGTCTATTTGTTTAAAACATCAGGCTATGACTACTTGAACAACCATATGCTTAAGGTCGAACTTTCACCGGGTTGATGCTTAGAGTTCAGGTAATTACTAAGCTGCTTTAAATGAGGTTTCCACTGGGATGATGCTTCGGTTTCAGATTAAAAACTTTTGATTCTGATCGAAATTAAAATTGGTGTAGAGCACTAGCCTAAAGTTACTGCAACAATTTGTATCGGACTTTCACCGGGATGACGCTTAGAGTTCAGGTAACTACTAAGCTAATTTGAATGAGACTTCCACTGGGATGATCGGATTCAGATTAAAACCTTTTGATTTTGATCGAAATTAAAATTGGTGTAGAGCACTAGCCTAAAGTTACTGCAACAATTTGTATCGGACTTTCACCGGGATGACGCTTAGAGTTCAGGTAACTACTAAGCTAATTTGAATGAGACTTCCACTGGGATGATCGGATTCAGATTAAAACCTTTTGATTTTGATCGAAATTAAAATTGGTATAGAGCAATAGCCTAAAACTACTGCAAAAATTTGTATCGGACTTTCATCGGGATGATGTTTAGAGGTAAAGTAACAGCTACGTTGCTTTGAATGGGACTTCCACAGGAATGATGCATGAGATTCAGATTAAAACCTTTTCTTTCGATGGAAATTAAGCTAAGCAACTTAAAATTAAACTGTTGAAGCTTACGCAGTTATACCCAAGAGTAAGAGCTTTACAAGGGATGAACATATATTCTCGAGACTCTGACAGCGAACAACTTAAAGGTCAAGTTAGGATACAAGCTATATTTAGACCGGCCAAAAATATTTTGAAATGTAAACATTCGCATCTTTAGAATAAAAGAACACTAATTTATAAAACCTTGATTACGTGAAAAAGCGCTTAAAGATTTAATATTTAACGTGTTCTTTATATAATTAGTGCGATAGGCAGTCAGTGTAAAAGGCAAAGATATGTACTTATAGATATATTGCTACTTTATAATTTACGGAAAACGTTTTCTTGGGTCTTTTACTTCCATTAATACAATTTCTCATTTTGTTGAGTTAGGTCTGTTTCATTCGAAAGTGCGATAGCTTACAACTCACAAAAAAACATCTTTATAAAATATTCAAAGTTCATATCGATCTCGTAAACTTAGCTGTATTACGTTGATTTGCGAAATCGGAATGTATATTTACGTTGAGTTACGAAACCGAAATAAAATAATAATAAAAATGATTGGGTCTAAAGGTCTTACAGGTCTCAAGTTCCACCGTAACATGACTGCTCATTTTCATTGTTTTGTATCGAATATTGTATTGGAATAGAGTCGCAGGGAAGAAATATTTATCCTAAAAGTAAAAGGGATGTTTTATCTATAGATATAAATGGCACGGCCAATTTTCATATGAGTCTCCGCCTAGCTTGCCAATATCCATGTACATCAAACATTTTTATTGTTTTGTATCGAATATTGTATTGGAATAGAGTCGCAGGGAAGAAATATTTATCCTAAAAGTAAAAGGGATGTTTTATCTATAGATATAAAAGGCACGGCCAATTTTCATATGAGTCTCTGCCTAGCTTGCCAATATCCATGTACATCAAACATTTTTATTGTTTTGTATCGAATATTGTATTGGAATAGAGTCGTAGGAAGGAAATATTTATCCTAAAAGTAAAAGGGTTGTTTTATCCGTAGATATAAATGGCACGATCAATTTTTATATAGGTCTCTGCCTAGCTTGCCAATCTCCATTTATATTAAACATTTTTATTGTTTTGTATCGAATATTGTATTGGAAAGAGTCGCAGGGAAGAAATATTTATCCTAAAAGTAAAAGGGATGTTTTATCTATAGATATAAATGGCACGGCCAATTTTCATATGAGTCTCTGCCTAGCTTGCCAATATCCATGTACATCAAACATTTTTATTGTTTTGTATCGAATATTGTATTAGAATAGAGTCGCAGGAAATAAATATTTATCCTAAAAGTAAAAGGGATGCTTTATCTATAGATATAAATGGCACGGCCAATTTTCATATGGGTCTCTGCCTAGCTTGCCAATCTCCATGTACATCAAACATTTTTATTGTTTTGTATCGAATATTGTATTGGAATAGAGTCGTAGGAAGGAAATATTTATTCTAAAAGTAAAAGGGTTGTTTTATCCGTAGATATAAATGGCACGACCAATTTTATGGTATGGGTCGTATGGGTCTCTGCCTAGCTTGCCAATATCCATGTACATCAAACATTTTTATTGGGTATTTATAAATCAATGATAAACAAGAAACAGGTCCGAGGAAATCTGAGTTTCGTCAAAATTAACAATATACAGGTTAGCATAAGGAATAAATTGGTGTTGAAATAAAACCGTAAAACACGCCCTTTTTCTAATTGAGTGCAAAAAAATATTATACACTATTCTTTTTAACACACCCAATACTTGGAATATTTTTTTCAATTTTCTAAATAAAAGTCATCTTTTTAATTTCATTTTAATGATTATTTCTCAGCCAACGAATAACGTCTTTCTTTGTTCGACACTTATTCCCAGACGCGCGTATTTGTGTGTGTGTGTGTGTGTATATACATATATATATATATATATATATATATATATATATATATATATATACACACACACACACATACATACATATACACGCACATAGGCATATACATACCAAATATATTGAATTTTTTACAATAGTTTTCCGATTTTAAAATAAATATGTTCCACTCTTTGTTGACCTAGCTGGTGATTATATCTCTTGTGTATTATCCTGAATTCAAAGGTGACTTCCTAAGGTCGTGACTGACCCGAATTGATAGTGATACCTTTACTAAGGCCCGGTAAGCAGAATCCGCGTAACTTTTTGATAATAATACAAAGTACAGACTTAATCTCACATGATTGACGTAAACGACAGCGTGTCTTCGTTTCGAGATTGTCACGTACGTGTGAATTGTTACTCGAAACAATGGACGTGAATCGGAGTGAAGGTCAAAACAAATTTTGTTTGACGGATGTCGAAATATAAATAAGTAAGAGCGTCGTAAACGCCAGGGTTTATGACGCTTCGTGACCGCTGACTAGGAAAGTTCTCCAGTTCAGGAAAGTTGAAAATTTCATAAAAATCGGTATGTGTCGCGAGACGTAAAATATAATGGACATTTTATCGGAAAATCGCGGAAAACCAGTTAATACTTAAACTATATAACGTTTAGAAGTTAAGTAATGAAAGAAAAAAAAAAATTAAGTATATTGCTTTTAGTGCCGATATTAGAAGAAAAAAATAATTTCTAGATTATTTATTGACATTTAATTTCTTTAGCGACATCTTAGACATTCTGTCACGTGAAAATTGTGTAACGCTCGAAACGAACAAATGACGAACGCATCCGAACGGCAGCGCAACCGCCCGAGCGCTAACAAAATGGCGATCGAAAATGTCAAAATTGTATTATAAATTATTAACAAACATTAACCATTAAAGAAATTTAGCTTTATTCGTGAATTTATGTGTGGTGAAGCCCATATTTTTTATATTTTTATTTTCCGAATAGACATAGTTATGAGGAATATTCGCCCATAACGTTTTCAATTTGTAACAATGAAACTGGATAAATCGCCCATAGATGGCGCTGAATATTGCGTTTCTGTTTAATCTAGACAAATGCTAGACATCATCCCTTTAATGCAGTAAAACTGTCCAAAAATATACATAAAGCCGTAAAGCTTGATTAGATCGTCCAAAAATATACATAAATCCATAATACTTGATTAGATCGTCCAAAAATATACATAAATCCGTAATGCTTGATTAGATCGTCCAAAAATATACATAAATCCGTAATGCTTGATTAGATCGTCCAAAAATATACATAAATCCGTAATGCTTGATTAGAAAAAATAATTTTTGGCAACCTAGTGTTAAGATTCTCAATCACAAGTCTACTGTAACGCATTGTTTTTTTTTAAATTTCCAATTCAAATTAGTGCTTTATGTTAAAGTTGATGTTAAAGTGAGAGCGATCTAGTGTTAACATTCTTAATCACAAGTCTACTGTAACTCATTTCTTTTTTAATTTCCACTTCAAATTAGTGCTTTATGTTAAAGTTGTTGTTAAAGTGAGAGCGATCTAGTGTTAACATTCTTAATCACAAGTCTACTGTAACTCATTTCCTTTTTAATTTCCACTTCAAATTAATGCTTTATGTTAAAGTTGATGTTAAAGTGAGAGCGATCTAGTGTTAGCATTCTTAATCACAAGTCTACTGTAACTTATTTCTTTTTTAATTTCCACTTCAAATTAGTGCTTTATGTTAAAGTTGTTGTTAAAGTGAGAACAATCTAGTGTTAACATTCTTAATCACACGTCTACTGTAACTCATTTCATTTTTAATTTCCACTTCAAATTAGTGCTTTATGTTAAAGCTGTTGTTAAAGTGAGAGCGATCTAGTGTTAACATTCTTAATCACAAGTCTACTGTAACTCATTTCTTTTTTAATTTCCACTTCAAATTAGTGCTTTATGTTAAAGTTGTTGTTAAAGTGAGAGCGATCTAGTGTTAACATTCTTAATCACAAGTCTACTGTAACTCATTTCTTTTTTAATTTCCACTTCACATTAGTGCTTTATGTTAAAGTTGTTGTTAAAGTGAGAGCGATCTAGTGTTAACATTCTTAATCACAAGTCTACTGTAACTCATTGTTTTTTAAATTTCCAGTTTAATTCTTGCAGGCATTCGCGTTGAAAACATTTTTATAATTATTTGTTTTTTCTCTTTAGTTTTTACTTATATTTAACTAATTAAATTGTTTGTAAGCATATAATTACCTCAGGTAATGCGATGCTTATAATTATTTCGTTTCAATACGTTCCAAAAAAATTCTTATTTTTTTTCACAATTTTCTTAAGGATAATTTTTAAAATGGGAAAATAACTTTTCTCGTAGCATCAACGGTCCCGGAAATATGTGGCTTTTGAATCATCAGATTTACTCAGATTGGCAAATTAATCAAGTTGTTATCTTCAAAAAAATTAACTTACCCTAATATAACAAAAAAAACAATTTTGCGGAAATGATTACTGTTATTTTTTTCTTCACTGTCATTAAAGTGTTTATAATTGTATAAATAGATGGCGCTGTAAATTAAATCACGCAACCAAACGACGCCGTGGACAAATGCAGGTTTCGTTCTAAAATTACAGTAATCAAAAGCCATAGACAACGAGCACGTTAGCGTGATGCCACCTCGCCCTACAAGGAGTTCAAAAGTCGAGTGACTGTATCCACTTGCGAGACAATGGCATAGTCATTCCACGTTTTTTGCGCGGAACTCCATTGTGGGTCGAAGTCGTGAGCGAGCATCGACGCGAATCCATCGGCGCGCGTAGGGTGACCCTGAGATGTTCTCCACGAAGATACCAAATCGAAACAAAAATGGGATTTCGTGACGAAGTTTCAAAATAACAAGATTTTCGAGCTTTCAGTTAGGTATACGAAAAAAGCTTTGCGGAATCCGCCAAAGAAAATCTAACTTTGAGTTATATATATACAGAGTTTTGGTTAAGTGGTGTAGCAAGGATATTTCCCAGCTTCTTTTCGAAAATATTAGACAAAAATAATCTGTAATATTTTCCGATTTTAACTATTATTACGGAGAAATAATATATTTTTCAATAACATAATTTTAATTTTCAACTTGGAGGTCTTTGGGCGGACCTAACAACCTGTGGTTGGACGGGTGGACTCGGTGCCACTCGCTGGGCCAGCGGAGTCTAAGTTTTTACCGCCCCTTGGCTGACTGACGACTTCAAGGGGCGGGTTTTTCTCAGACTGGGTTAAATCGTTAAGATCTGAAGGTCAAATCTCCGTGATACACGGCAAGGGCATTTTTTTTAAATAGTGTACCGCGTAAACATCGCTATTAATTAATCTGGTCCAAGTCTTTGGACACAGTTTTGTTTTTTTTGACATTTTTAATCTTTTCACGTATTATCAAAAACGATTTAATTCTAATTTTGGCTTTCTCAAAATGCTAACAGAATATTGTGTAATATAGCTATTAATTAAGATGTATTTACTCGGCAACTTTTGTTATAATAAACATAACACCATGAAAAAAAACTTAGGGAAAACACTGGGTTACTAACCGGTATAATCGATTTTTCTTTCTGGGAAATTTTATTCGTACCCCTGAATATCATAATTATATAAGGCTTTCGCGGTGTAGAGGTGTGCGATATCAGAATTTTTTCATACTAGGGCATCCTGTCACGAGTATGTAAAAATGTTGCTCTTATGAAATTTATCTTCCAGTAAACATCCTGCGCCCCATATTATGAAGTAAACCTTCATTCTTCGAACCTGGCTATTTCTTGCGTTCACGCAATCATCACGTTTTTGCTATACCACCCTCTAAAACCGAACTATATCGGAACTCTTAAGTTTTATACTTTTTAATTACTGGTTTTAATTAACTTTCCCCTACCCTATTGCAAATAACTTTGTTAATAATCTTTCCACATCATTAAATTGAATTCGTATCGATTTCTCTTTGGTTTAACCATAAACTCGAGAATGGCGTCACGTGTTTACGTGCGGTTTTCACTGACGTAACCTGACGTATCCAGAGATGAGTATGGATTACACGATACCACCTCATCATTAACAATGTTGGAGTTATCAATGACTATATCAAACGAGACAAAGACAAATAGCGCCCGCCTTACACAACATACACTGATCCGATCTTTATTAACATTTAGGAAAAAATTACAGAAGTTAATTATTTCTAAAGAAAGATCCAAAAATGGTTAAAACATTAAGTTCCTAAATAAGATAATTACCATATAGGTCATAATACCTAGGAAAACTGTCCAGGAAGCCTAGTTAAAAACAACAGAGATATTAATGAAGTTGTACTGGAAATTAACCGTAAACTATTAATTAACCTCTTTTAACCCTTTTTTATGATATTTTAATTTTTTAATTTTATTAAAAACTAAGTCTTTATTTTCGATTTTAGCTCTGTGAAAATGCTAATGGAATATTGTGGAATGTAATTATTAATTAATGCGTATTTACTCTGATACTTACTGAACACCTGTAGGAAAATTTTCATGATCGCGTCACGTTTCATTAACACAGCGCGACTTTAGAATGCACGGCCAATATGGCTGTTTGCTTGTACAAACATGTTATCATTTAACCAATTGCGAGGTCAGTAAGAAAGCCTGTCAATAGGTGGCGCAGTGTTTCTATCAAGTGTTTAAAATCGTTTATAGACAGATGTTGCGATAGCGTCGTTAGTTTAGAGACAAATTCCACTGTCTTAATCGAAAATCCATGCGAATGATGGCTTGATTTGCTCAAGCAGGAAATTCATATCTTAAGCTCATATTACATCAGGTACATCTCTAAATACAATGTTAGACCAATATATATATATATATATATATATATATATATATATATATATCAAAATCTATTCAAAGAAAATTTAGATGTTACAATACAATATTTAAGATGATTAAGTTAGTAACTGTTACTTGTATTCAACATTATGTAGCTGTGGCTACGTTAATAATTTAATTATTACCGTAGCCACAGCTACATGATGTTGAATACAAAAATCTTCAGTATAGACTATGATCTTTTACAAATAGCCAAAAAAGTATTAAACGTATTCCATAAATTCTGCTGTTAGAAAGAGATAAATATACGTTCTAAGTTACATATCATAAACAACCGATCGCTGACGAATCAGATAATGCGTTGCTCACGCCGGTTAGCGGATAGAGGCGTTCGGTTTCTTTCTCTCTATCGATCATACACAAAAAGCAACTAGTGTCTCGCTCATGCAAGTGCCAGGTTAAGAAAAGCTGATTTTAATTAAACATTTTATTATTAATACTACAGAGTATTTCACAGTACTTACAAATGAAATGAGACGTCTTTCTTGTTTTTCACAGTTGCTGTCTAATTTGTACATCTGTGCAACATAAGGATGCCATTTTTAAATATTGAATTCTTGAAAAATTCACAATGACGTGAAGTTTCGGCTAAGACCGTATTCGACTAAACGAATCCCAGGCAATTATCTTTCTTTTAAGTTCCTATTTTAGAGCGCGGGTAATGCATCTCTATTAAAATATCATAAAACATCATAGGCTATCCTTGTCAAACGTATCTAGTCAAATAAACATCCTAATAAATAAGAAAACACTAGTAAGTACTATCACGCGCAATCGAATTAAATCAACAACTGCTTTGGGTAAATAAATATAGGACATGACAGTAATTTTTAGTTTTCATGAATTAATTACGATAAAAATATTTTATAATTACGCTTAAGTATATTAGGTGTATTTTATCAAAGATTGATAAATCCGTGAAAATACAGTAGACCAGAGATGGTAGATGGTACAACCAGTATGGCAGGAACCATTACGTAGCTGAAAAATAAATATAACAATTAAGTATGTCGGAGGATAATTGTTGCTAACTCATGAAAAGTTTGGAGGATTTACAAAACTATATGAGATAGATATAGACGTGGTGTTTTTGGGATACGTGTAGCTCTTGAAAGGTTTCACATAAATGTATATCAACCATACTTAGGTAACTCGCATTAAGCTATTTTTTTTTATGTCACTGTGTCACGTGTCGGCGTCAAATATGATTTATATTTCATTTTCTGGCTAACAATTCACCTAACATTGTCTATAAAGATGTTCTTTAGACCTTTGACTGATATATGATGTGAAAGAAAGAAAAGTCGACGCAGGTTCCTAATATATCAATGTGCGAGCAGTTAATTTCGCACACAAATATCTTACGAGAATGAGAGACATTTCGAGATAGAAATATAGATCAGAGCTCAGGCTTTTTTTTTGGTCATATAACAGAAAATTGTGTACATCCACTCAGAAACCGCTTTCTAGCTTATTATCCTTCTCTTCCATCGTCTTTTTTAATCTCTTTCTTCCATTGTCTTTCTTATTCTCTTCATCATTATGTTGCCTATTCCAGATGTATCACAAGCTTCATTTGTCTTTCGTTCATTGTTTACATTTATTGCTATGCTAGTTCTGGTCGGCGGATTCGAACTTTGGCCCAAAACACAAATCGGCAAAAATTTTACCAGCAAAACTCACATATTTTATGGATATTTTTAGACAAAGTTTCTAGTTTATCTTCCTGGTCACAGGACAAACAGGTCGCTAGACGAACTAACTCTCAAGCATATAAGAGACAGTTTTCACTCAAACCATGTGAAAAAGGCCGAATTTATTCCAAATAAACATATATACCAAGAATTTAATATTTTTGAATCCTGTATTTTGAATTAAACTTTACATAAGCGATTTTTCAATGTTTATACCTGTTTGAAAACATTCCGTTAGTCAATACCAACATAATACAGTGAAAACATCTTCCAAGTAATATGTTCCCCAGGTCGATAAGGATGGACGAGATTCACAATTAAGTACACTATTAAGTACATCTTCAGGTGGGCTGTTATATGTTGTAATACAACGAAACCTAGGTCGTGGTAAAGAACTTAAAGAAAGAAGAAATAATACCACATCACATAATTTCATTTAATTGTGAATAATGAATTTCTACAAAACTGACGCAAATATAATAGAATTTCAAAATAAAACCCATTCTTTATGGAAGCCTCTCTTACAGAATATATATTTCCACTAAATTTCATATTTAAAAGATAAATATTATGGACGGAATTCAGATTATGGATGGAATGATTATATTAATAATAATGTGACAGGGTAATGTAAGAAAAATCCTTTATTAGTGAATGCTTGTTTTATTAAAACAACGTATTCTCATATTTCAAGTTTCTAGAACCAATGGTAGAAGTCGAGTATCGTAAAAGGCGGTTGGTCCGTCGATCAGGTTTGATTTAAGATAATCCCACCGTGGGTGAAACCGCGTTGAGTATAGAACAACTTTACCAAGCGAAGAGTGGGCAAAATTGTTAGTGGATCAATAAAATTATGCAATTCTATTTTGAACGTGGTATTATATTAGATTTTTGCACAAGCAATATCTATATGGACTGCAATTCGTTGCGCAATGAAAAATTATTTTTTAATATAAAGTTCATATATTGAATATATTTGGCGTTAATTTTGTAGAAATTCATTATTCACAATTAAATGAAACTACGTGATGTAGTATTATTTCTACTTTCATTAAGTTCTTTACCACGACCTAGGTTTCGTTGTATTACATCATCAGGTGGGCTGTTAGCATAAATACCTAGCCTGTATAGTTAGCAAAGATCTTTGCGTGATTCTTCTCGTTTTAAGTCTCGGCACTTGCCCAAAACTATTTCACTATAAATCAATATATAAATATCTCTAAAACGTATCTACAAGCTGTACAAACATTTTCCCAGACTTGCTTTACAGGGATTTCGTTTTACCAACTTTTGGTGAACCTACTGCAGGTCCAAACTCCAATCGACCTTAGCCCCCGCCCGTTGACTCATCGCTATGTATTAAGTCATTTGCATAACGAGCACAGTAAGGCTTGCGTGCTTCGACAGCCCACGTAAATCTTCCGTAATATACCATATTTGCTCACTGTGTCATTGGGTTGTTGTCATATCGTATTATAATCATCTATACGCCTCGATAGGTATCATCAGCTGATGTAATTTTGGTGTCGGTGCAAAAGCATCATATGCTGCGAAATGTATATTTAAAATCGATATGGCAGACGTTAATGGACCTTTCAGTTTCTTGAAAAAAATGTGTTGCAGATAAAACTAAACATCATAACGTGACCATATGCTTTTCTTTCATAAATCTACATATATATTCAATTAAAATTAAATTTTTATTAGATATAATAACAATTTAAAAATTAAATCCCGACAATGAAGAAAACCAACAAGCTGTAAGGCAGCTTCTGCGGCCAATGGACAATCTGGACGTCTTAAAATTAAAAACAATAAAGTGGAAAATATTTCTCAAATTTATGTCGTTTTTTCCGTAGTCGAAACCCTGACTACATGTAACGTAAATTAGTGTTCAATTACGAAAAAGATAATATTATTGTGGAAAATATTTTCCACTGTATTGTGTTTTATTGTAAGATGTCTAGTCTATTGCGTATCTGGTTTTAGTTTTTTTTAAATTTTATTTATTGATTGGTATTAACCCCAGCAACATCGCTGGCTTTTTTTCGTGTTTTCAAAGTTCTTCTTCTCGGTAATGTTGACATAAAAAAGTATAATTTTTATTGTTATTATATTGTAGTATAGTGAATATTTTATGTAGAATTATATATTTATATTTTATAATTGTTTTTGTTTTTTTGAAATCAAAGAATTATGTATCAGCATACTCGATGTGGATATTTATGTCAGTTTACGTGTGCAGATGAGATAAAAGTACTGTAGTGTAAGTTAATTTCATAATTGGTTTTATTGTTTTTAATTCATAAAAACAACATATTTATTACACAGACCACTCGCAATTAATTTACTAAAAATACATAATTTTGAAAACTGTTTTTATTAGTGACTAACATCAGTCAAATACTAAATTTCAAAAGCCTTTTCATGCTATTTTTAAAATTTTTTTGCGTTTTCTTATTTTTTATTTTCGATATTTGACAATTTGTGTCCTTATTTCCGTATTCAGAATTTACTGATAAAAAAATCGAAAAATGTATACAAAAGATTCGTTAAAAAAACATAATTCTCGTGGAGAAAATTCGTTACGTCAATTTTTTTACGTAAAATAAATCCTTACAGCATTTGTAACTTTGTTTTAATTCAAAACAAGGTTTAGCATAAATTTTCTTTCAATAAAATGAGGGAAGGCATTAAAAAAATTCGCTTTTCTTCAAGAAAAATTATTCCCCACGTGGTTTTGTTTCATATTGAAAGTGCATAGGAGCGTCTTGGTTAAAAACATAGTTTAGTATAAATTTTCTTTCAATAAAATGAGCGAAGGCACTGAAAAATTTCACTTTTGTTCAAGAGAAATCATTCCCCATGTGGGTTTTGTTTCATATTGAAAGTGCATAGGAGCGTCTTGGTTAAAAACATAGTTTAGTATAAATTTTCTTTCAATAAAATGAGCGAAGGCACTGAAAAATTTCACTTTTGTTCAAGAGAAATCATTCCCCATGTGGGTTTTGTTTCATATTGAAAGTGCATAGGAGCGTCATGGTTAAAAACAAGGTTTAGTATAAATTTTCTTTCAATAAAATGGGGGAAGGCACTGAAAAATTTCACTTTTGTCCAAGAGAAATCATTCCCCATGTGGGTTTTGTTTCATATTGAAAGTGCATAGGAGCGTCATGGTTAAAAACAAGGTTTAGTATAAATTTTCTTTCAATAAAATGAGGGAAGGCACTGAAAAATTTCACTTTTGTTTAAAAGAAATCATTCCTCGCGTGGGTTTTGTTTCATATTGAAAGTGCATAGGAGCGTCTTGATTAAAAACATAGTTTAGTATAAATTTTCTTTCACACACGTGGGGAATGATTTCTCTTGAACAAAAACGAAATTTTTCAGTGCCTTCCCTCATTTTATTGAAAGAAAATTTATACTAAACCTTGTTACATATTATAATCAGGACTGTTGACAAGTGACAATGTTCTGTTACATATTATAATCAGGAGAGTATGATGATGAAGAAGGAATGTTGTCATAGAAACTTCTCAATGACTAACAGTGAAACCATTCATTGAGAATCATTGAGTTTGAGTTCCTATGATTCGTTTCAATCAGTCCTATTATCACAAAAGTTTTTTGTTGTTTAAATTGTTTTTAAAAGTATATTTTAGCGCTCAAAGTACCTTATTGCGACCCACGTTTAAGAGATTCCCGTCTAGTTCAGAGAAAAAACGATGTTTATATATTTCAGTATAACGTAGCTGATGTAGTTTTGGTATGGATTGCTGATACCATACCAAAATTATATCGCTTGCATTGCGAACCGTACGCGTATTTCTTTCTTTAAACTAGTCGCAGTAACCATTTCCAGGTCACGATCCAATCAGCTATTAGACTTTGAATACTTAAATTAGTAGTAATTTAATTAGTTACTTAAATAACTGTTTCATTAGTGAAAACCGTCAGACACCGGAAGGCCGATACTGGGTCGACAGTTGCCACAATCGATGAGGTACCTAATTAGTACGTACACGCGCGACCGTCCATTCATGCGCCCAACATTAGGTAAGATGACCTCCAAACGACAGACGCAACGCACGCACCTAAAGTAAACGATGCATATAAAAAAATAATCCATACTAACTGTTTGTGATAACTTATTTAAAGTAATCGATTAACTTAAATAAATAATAAATGTAAAACATTTATACATTAATGACATTTCCGACAAATAAGCCAAGTGCTCGCCGGAAGTAGGGTTGCCAGATTTGTTTTTCATCTGTAAAGGACCAGATGGTAAAAAAACATCTCGCCTTCTACGTATCCTAACCCACATACATAACAAAAAAATTAAAATATTAACTAACATAGAACCGGAAAAAACACAGACAGATTTCCGGTTCTCTCGATCTGTACAGAAATAAAGTTTTGTTTAATTATTATCAAGTACTAAATTCTAAACAAAAAACCAGTCGCCAATTTAAAACCTTTTGAGACGATCTTAAATGATTAACGCACAATTTTCCGATTTCCCAATAAATCTTCAAGACGTACAATGAACCGTACATAAAAATACTCCTAATCAAAAGATCTATTTAAAAACTGACTTTCTTGGGCTTAATAACAAACATACTTTATAAAATACGTGACTTATATATACATCGTTCTTATTTGTCATTTACTTATTTATTGTCGTTAATAAATTTTAAATACATTTTTATAATGGTGTGTAACCGCTTAAAGAATCATATAAAACGTCCGACTCGTGCTTTAACTAATAAAAAAAAATCATTTAAAAAAATACAGCTTATATGAAAAATATTCATCTTTTGTAGATTTATTCTCTAAAGTCGTGCTCTTGACAGAGCGGTCATTATCAGATCATTTGGTACTGGCAGAAGTTGATGTAACCCGTCTTACTATATCTCCGTCAGTCTGATGTACTCGTGCAAGAGGCCGCCCACGGCAGCTTTGCCGCTCTGATGTCCTCTACTGCACACTGAACAACGAGGCGACCTATTGAGCTCCCGTTCCGACATGAGGACATGGCCAAAGAATCTGAGTACACGAAATTATACAAATGTCGATAAACGCTGCTTGATACCCAGTTTTTTTGGAGTATGGAGGCGTTAGTTCGGAATTCAGTTAAGGATACTGCTAATAATCTTCTCCAGCATTATATCTCATGTACGCCTATCTTCTTTTTTTTAACTGAAGAGTTCACATCTAGTGCCTGCCAAATCATCGCGCTAATGAAATATTAAAGTAGTAAACGTTTATTTTGGGCAAAATCAGTACGCTATAAAATATTAATGTAAACGTTTATTTTGGGTAAAATTAGTACGCAATAAAATATTAATAAAATATTAATGTAAACGTTTATTTTGGGTAAAATTAGTACGCAATAAAATATTAATGTAAAGGTTTATTTTGGGCAAAATTTTCAATGATTTACAGGTGTTAGAGAATTGTCTCTATAATAATTAGATCCCGTTCTCGCTTTTTGGGAGAGTAATCGTAAAAATGGGAAGTACCAAGTATTTGCGTGGAACGGACGTACTAGCGTATGACGTTTCGCATATACCTGTTATAAAATACGCAGCTTTCTGTCTCTCTTTGTAATGTTTGTAATGATTCAACTACTATAAGAGTAACAGAAACAAAGCGATTACGGACGTATGCAGGCTATCCCGTTTATCGTATAAATCCCTCCTCAGAAAAAATGGAACAAAAAATTTCCACGTAATAGGTTCATATGCGTAACATGTCATACTCTTGGATAAGCTGGTATTTTATATACTCGTATAAAGAGTAATCATGAGAAATTCCGTACGTAAGAATCTAAAAATATTGAATACTTTATGATGAGTGTGACAGAACACCCCACAAGCAAATATGGGTGCCGCGTACGACCTAGTATTTTGTAACAGGTATATGTACCTATTATTTTTACATAATCGTAACAGGTTCCCTAATACGAAAAAATACTGATATTGCACAGCTCTAATAATTACCACATTACTATTATAATTACCAATCAAAACTACGGTCACTTTTTAAACTTAACTAGGCTACCAAATATCTAACTGTTCAACTCGTGTAACCCATTAATCCGAGTAGATAAAACCAGAAGCAATATCGCCAACTGAAACACCCAACAATTCGGTGCCACATTTCAAGTGCCGATCCAAAAGCGTTGCCCCCCCGGGAACTGTCGAAAGCGGAAACGGAGCCATTACGAGCGCCACCTGGAGGCGGCGGCGCCGGGAAGTGACGACACCTGCCAGCGTCACGCTTCACGCGCCGCCGAGCGCGGTCGCGCCGACGGCAGGTGGCCCACTGCGCTGCACCTAGACGCGTCTCGTGCACGTCACGGTTCAGATCCCAGGTACATACGTTTTCACGCGACAAAACCACCATCACCACTTCCCTCCTTCGAGCATTTGAGTAAAAAAAATGTCTTTCTCACAGTGCGCGTTCAAGATGGCGTGTAGTATACGCAGTTTGACTACGAAAGGCAAATGTTTAGGCTACGTGTTAGGTTAGGCAGGAAAAATATAAAAAAATAATCTCCTTAAGTGTTATTTAAATCGTTATCAGACAAATAGCAAATCTAGTATTTTATTATGAAAGTTCAGGTTATTTTTATAATACTTTATAAAGATATTTCTACGGAACTCCTTGAACCAGCAAGATAAAACTAAGTGCAGATTGTATCTCGTTATATCCTCTATACACAGATATGCCCTATATCCACAGGATCGTCAAAATGAATACATACAATCGAAAATGGTGAAAAAGACTTTACTTTTGACAACGACTAATGTCAATGTGAGTTAACATTTTATTTTTAATTTATTCAGTAAATGTAAAAAAAAACCAACCGTGTTGATAAAGTTTTTTTTAATCGTTTCTAAAAAGTTAGTATGTACTTCATTGAATTTGTATTATTTTTTTTATGTCTTATTAGCCATTCTTGATATATTAAAAATATAATATAGGCGCGTTTATGAAGATAACCATTTTTTTTTGCTTCATATTATGGTATAAATTTTATTTTCTCCATTGTCAATCGATGAATTGTTTGTTTTTTATATTCTAAAAAATGCAAGGTTTTTTTATAAATTATGTTCCATTTCTGTAACGTCAGACCCATTTTAGCAATCACTTTTGAACGTTTTAAGAGTATTTTGAGAAAATAACCAGGAATATCGGGCGTTTTTGGTCTAGATCAGCGTGTCTTTAACATTTTAGCCTCATGATATCTCCGCGTTAAAAGAGCGGTAAAGTAAGAGTCAAATTAGCGTGATAAATGTTCTAGTACCATAACTGAAATTAACTAATTATATGAATGAGATAGTGGGTTTGTTTGTTTATTTGTTTGTCTTGCTTTCACGCCTCAACAACTCAAGCGACCTCCGTGAAATTATGCATACATGTATACCAGGTCATAGATTTAAACTTTATCACGGTATAAAATTTATTTTTTGTTTTTTTTTTGTTTTTAATAACAAAACTGCAAGCGACAAAAACTTGAACATAGGAATATATGAATACTTGCGTATTATGTTAATAATATCGTCTCAGCCTTACGAACATTAGTCTTAATTTCAAACATATTTTTTTTGGAATTGCACTTCTATTTTTCCCTTTTCCGCGCGAGCGAAGCTACGGGTTAAAGCGGTCGGATATGTGCTGTTTATAATTTTCAGTAAACGTACACGCCATCCTTGTCTGATTTTTTGAAAGTTTTTGCGGTTACTCTCAAAAAAATGGCGGTGACAACGATTTTTAACGTTTTTCTCAAAATTTTATGCAACAAAGTTTAGATCACCAATTCTACCAGCCCTACTTAACACTTCATATGACAGGGTTGAAAAAAAATACAGTTGGACTTATTTGACACCTTCATAGACGTCTAGAAAATTGTGAATCAAGTTTTTTGTTTGTGTTTGGGTCATTGTCAAGAAGCGCTATTTTAAAACTCAATTCATTTCATCCTGTAAAATCTATGAATAAATTGACTATTTTAAATGGGCAAGCACCGGACTGTTTAGGTGTATTTCGCTTTTCCATTTTTTACGTATTTCTAAAAATTAAATTGACTCCGATTCATCATTTTAAGGTGAGACGTATTGCACATGACTTCAAAATATTTAGCGATGAAACTCCATATTTCTCCACTGTCACACTTGTCCATAACATTACTCAAAACTATGTGTTTCAACTTTTTAAATCTCACAATCACCCGAAAAGCTCACAAAAGTAAATAACATCACTATTCCTAAAATAAGTTCACCAGGTCTTGGCGGAAAGATCCTCAAGTTTCCACGAATTGTTTACCCCTGTCATTGACCGTCAGCGTCTGAAACCTTGGTTACCAGCAAAAAAGACATTTTGAAATAACCCTATAACTAGGTAGCTACATGTAAATGACCCATTACTACTTAGCATATCTTTCATTCGAAGTTAATATAATGTGCAAACGTAGTACAAGCTGTAACTAACAAGGTAAATCATTAATATGTTGTTCACATGTTTACAACTACTTGTTAAGTTTTATTTGCTGTTAGGATTCCATGAAACAAAAGTAGTTTCTTAAACGTTCTGTGGCCATCAAAGGTTGAGGACGGTAGCTCTAACTAAACCTTTCTTAAGTTTTGACATGAAAACGTCTATTCGTAACTCTTTAAGTACAGCGACAGCCGATCGCAGTTCTTTCTATTAAGACTAACTACGAGACTAATAATGCGTTAACAATGGTTGAGCCCTCAACGGGTAGAGCATATGCGTGTATGTGCGTGTTTGTCATGCAGTATTTGTTTTGGTTATATGTCATCAGACTAGCGTTGTGTAAAGTTGTAAATTAGTGTAGCGTGAAAACGCGTTTAGCTAAGATGTTAATTTATATGTCATTCTGAAGAGCTTGCAGAGCACTACTAGGACACAGAGTGAGATAATAAGAATATTCGCCGGAACATAAGATAAAAATTGATATCAAATGGAAAATTACAAAAGAAAATTATAGATGTCGCCTCATATGAATTGGAAATAGGCTAAAAAGTGCAGGGCCGCGCAAATGCGAGAACTACGACAGCGTCGAAAAGGAAGCGAAAAAACGACACAAAGCTATCACGTAACTGGCACATTCGACGTACAGCGTCCAGCGACAATCCTCATTATTATTTGTAACCATTGTATTAAAATGATCCATAATTAAATTACATATTAATACGAAACACTTGTTATGATTTTATCCCGACGTTTTTACGAAAAATCTACGGCGCAGACCCGAAGTGCGTCTCTCGATATTTTTTTAAACCTTGCGATTATCAAATGATTATAGATTATGGTGATATATCAATAACAGGTTTTTCTTTATAAATATTTGTTTTTTTGCAATCGAACGTGGCGCCCAGATAGTGAAACGTTGCTCTAAATGGTTACAAGTAAACATTAATATAACACGTTGCGGCGCACAAAAAAATACACCACTTTCTTTAGAGAAATCAGGTATTTATTATGAACTAGTTTTATGGACAAATGTGTCGTTTGCAGCCAAAGACGGTATCGAAACTTACAATTATTGCAGTAAAACTTGAAAACCTGTTTGTAATTTTAACCGACTATAGAAAGTCGTCCACAATTGTGCATTATTATTAGTATAACTTGCTGAAGAGAAACGTAATTAGTGTTGTTTATAATTCGATGTTTTTAGATGCATGCATACATATCGATACATATAATATAACTATAACAGAGTCAATTTTTGTACATGGTAAATATTTTAAAAAGAGTAATTGATTAAGTATATAGAATGATAATTGAAGCCAGAAAATCTGTTTTTAAAACTTCAGACAATCTGCCTGTTAATTTGTTCTTCAATCACGCGAAATCTACTGAACGGATTTTGATGAAATTTGGTATGGTAATAGTTTATCCCCTCGAGCAACATATAGGATAACTTACCCTCACTTGGTGAATATTAAAATATTGATACAGTCAACGCCATATATTCGCGTTTTTATTAAACTTTATGCTCAAGGATATTGTAAAAATAAATAAATAATAGAATAATAGTTACGATAATACTAATAACAGTTCGGACAAGTCAGTTGGATCAGCTGTGGTGTAATGATTAGCATATTGGCAAGGTACAACGAAGACATGGGTTCAATTCCTACTAGCTGATCGACTTTCTCTTTGTGTTGTCTATTATAGTGGTTACTACACTGGTGTTATCTTTAAATATTAAACTTTTTAAACCCGTTTTTAGACTTATAATATTATCGATTTTTAGACTTATAATTACCAAATTTAATATTAGTAATAACAACTTTTCTTATAACGAGTTCAACGCGAACAAAGTCACGGACACAACTAGTATAAAATAAGATTTGATATTCTTAAACTCTACTACAATATTCATAATAGTTTTATGCCTTCAATATCATTCATATATTAAGTAATTACATTTCACGATAGGTGGCACTTTTAGCAAATTTAATATTGGTAATAATAACTTTTCTTATATCGAATTCCACGCTAACAAAGTTGCGGACACAACTAGTATAAAAATAAGTTTTGCTATTCTCAAACTCTACTACAATATTCATAATAGTTTTTTTCCTTCAATATCCGTCATACGTTAAGTAATAACATTTCACGATAGATGGCACTTAGCAAATTTAATATTGATAATAATAACTTTTCTTATACCGAATTCCACGTGAACAAAGTTGCGGACACAACTAGTATAAAATAAGTTTTACGATTCTCAACCTCTACTACAATATTCATAATAGTTTTTTGCCTTCAACATCCGTCATATATTAAGTAATAATATTTCACAATAGATGGCAGTTTTAGCAAATTTAATATTGGTAATAATAACTTTTCTTATACCGAATTCCACGTGAACAAAGTCGCGGACACAACTAGTATAAAATAAGTTTTACGATTCTCAAACTCTACTACAATATTCATAATAGTTCACACTCCTTGACGACAACGTAAAATTCAAACAAACATTGTATGACCATTTACTACATTAATAACTACGTAGTAATGTTATTACATCACTAATACAATTTTGTAATTACATTCCAACAATTATATCATTGGTATTATTTATAGGCGTGATTTGTTCGCACGCGAAAACGACAACGCAAATGCAATTAAGTTTACGATAGCGCAGAACACGAACGCTTCGACCACGCCTACCGCTACAAGCAAGCCATTTGTCTTGGTTGATGGCCTTTTTAGACACGGACGTGAATCATCTCATATCGATTCCGAATTCTGAACCTTAAATTCATATATGTCAATATTATAAACTTCAATATGCTATCGTTTGCCAGTCTATATATTTATTACCTATTAGACACCCAGAAACGGCAAGCCCAAAATTACTAAAGAAGACCGACGCGTTTGAAAATTACAATATAATTTTTAAAAGAATATAAAAAAAGAAATAGTTCAGCAATTGTAACCGTAAAACCGTAACACAACCGTGCCTCTTACTATGATGAGAACTTCTATATATATATAGCAGGTATGCTAGAGGATATATATATATATATATATATATATATATATATATATATATATATATATATATATCTATTCTCTAGCATACCTGCTACATGTATACTCAGAGTTTCATTTAGCGACTTTATCTGCACCGAACTGTTTTTTAAACAATTGAATAAATAATTGAGGAAGCCTTTTACTATGAGGAGGATTTCTTACTATGAGGAGGACTTCTATACTATAACATTCAAATATATAACATATTTAATGTTTTAAAATACCTACTACAGGTATATTCAGAATATCGATTTAGCGACTTTATCTGTGCCGAAATGCTTCTTAAATAATTGAAGAAATAATTGAGGAAGCCTCTTACTATAAGGAGGATTTCTTACTAAGAGGAGGACTTCTATACTATAACATCCAAATAGATAACATATTTAATGTTTTAAAATACCTACTAGATTTATACTCAGAATATCGATTTAGCGACTTTATCTGTGCCGAAATGCTTCTTAAATAATTGAAGAAACAACTGAGGAAGCCTCTTACTATGATGAGAACTTCTATACTACAACATTCAAATAGGTAACTTATTTTATTTCTTAACATACCTGCTACATGTATACTCAGAATATCGATTTACCGCAAAATCCTTGAAAAACAATGTAACTAGGAAAGTTTTCTTTCATTCCTTTATTCGTTATAATTAATAAATAACCTATATTCTAAAGGAAATTACTGCTTATCGTCTTTTAAAATGGTTCAGTACTATCTGAGCTTACCCCGACAAGCAAACTCGTAGACTTTTCTTCTTTATAATATTAGTATATATAATCGATAAAATATCGTCTCGACGCTGGCATAACCAAACGGAAATCTAGTCGCACCGAAGCATTACACTAACAGAGCGCTGTACGATAATAGCACAACTTATTTTGCACTGCGCGCAATGCGAGACGGTAAAAAAATAAAATAAAAACTTTTCATCTGGAGCGTCTTCGCAATCCATAGGCGGCCCATGAAGCATATAAAATTGTTGAACTAAATGCGGCTACAACGAGGACACAGCTGTTATTGAACCAGCGAAGAAGAGCTGTTCGATACCAAGGACGCCGACTGCCGTCTGTTGTATGCGACACAAAAAACGATGGCACACTATAACAAGTGCATACATACTAATATGATGATATGGACACGGTGTCTCATTTATTAGTTAGTTGAACGCGTTGACTCGAACAAAGCGGATATAACTTGAGGCGAATTTATATTGTTCGCTTCTCTTAACACGAGCAAAGCGAGATTTCCACTAATTAGATAACCGGAAATGCTGTAGTAGCAAACTTTAGGTAGATTTGAAGGGGGAGTGGATATGGAATTACATGCGCAACTTCCGGTTAATATATTATTTACCAGCTCTGCTTGCGACTTTGTCTGCGCAAACTACTGAAAAACGTAACGGTGTTGTTATTTTAAGTAAGCTCCTAGCCTCGAAACATAGGAAGAAACAATAAAACAATTCAATTAGGACTAGTTTCCATTCGGTAGTCAGTCAATTAGGACTAGTTTCCATTCGGTAGTCAGGTTGACTACACAAAGCTTCCCCGCATGAGCGGTAATGGAGTACTCACTTCGCTCATTCGCTGATGTATGCATAGGTAGAACATTTTTTTGTGCGATTTGGAATACGCCTAGCGCCATCTATTGACGTACAAAGGTACACTATAAGTTTGTGTAATCACTACGCATCGAGTAGCTTGATATATTATTGTTTTACTAATGTAAATGCATTTTCGAAAAACCCAACTTACATCTGTTTAAGTATATGTATATACTAAGTGATGGTCCGAATTTTCAAATTAATATTTAAAAATTATCTAATATACCATATTGTTTCTTAAATGTTATTGTTACATGTATGTTACCTTGTGAACATATCCGAGATAATTAAATCCCTGAAACATTATATTATTATATCTTGTAATTAACACCTGAGACATTTAATACCTACGCTGAATGTTCGCCTTATTCTTAATGTATTAGAATAATATGAAGCCTTAGCTTATTCTCGAAGAAATAAGTAACTCTTCTATGGGAGTTTTTAATATATGTACTGAGATAACTGTCTAAACAGAAACAAAAAAATTACATTTTGCTTATTCGTATAAATTGTCTGGTTTCTTTAAATCCATTTGAATTAATGTGTAAATAAAAATGCAGTGTTCCTTAATTCACGAAATTATTTGCCATTTAAGCCACTTTCGAAAAACATAGGAGTCGACTAGAATTAGTTTTTACTTCATCCCAATCGGTTTACTCAATCAGAAGGTATGAGTATACAATAACTTCAAAAATTTATTTACATTGTATTAAAAAAACAACAACAATACAGTGCCTAGATACCCGAATTTATTTTGCAAAAAAAATGTATTTTAAGCCGAAAAAATAAGCTTTTATTGCATTCTTGCAAAGCTTCGCGCCAAGACACTAAGTCTGAAAACATATGATATATAAATCATATGACATCACAATGCCCCAAACAAACAATTACATTGAAAAGGAGAGGTTCCATCTCTATCACACACTTCGCCACTCTACAGTGACCGATAAATATTGTTACTGAATTCAATTTATCGGATCGCGCTTTCTTACTCGCACAATTACTTGAAGTTGGCCATCTATTTGCTGTGTGGTGTATTTTGACGTCATGCGTTCTGGTTGGTGAACAATTTGTGTTTCGGCATTTAGCCGCAAATTTTAAAACACTGTATTATTTTTTATTTAAATCATTAACAATGCGAATTTTAATTTTTTTAATAAAACATTATGTATTTAAAATAAATATGGCCCGATCGCTGTTATTTTACTGTAAAAAAATTGTTTTGAAAAAAAAATACAACAAATATCTACAGTTTTGTTTCCTTTTCACTGCTTTCACACTTAAAAATTAGATACTACACACTTAATAAAAATATAAACAAAAACCTTCTTAAAACAGACACTGCAGCTATTTTACTCCAATATATATATATATATATATATATATATATATATATATATATATATATATATATATATATATATATATTGGAGTAAAATAGATGCAGTGTATGTATACATATGCGTTATATATACGCATATTATAAATATGTGTTATAAACGAAATGATATTTACCGCGTAGCAGGCTTCGTACGTGCCGGAAAATCGAATATTTTCCCGAAATGTTTTATACCCCTGACTACGCGATCGACAGCAGGGTTGTCCTTTTCCAAATTTAAATTTCCCAATTCATATTAGTAAAATATCGATATAATATTGGTGTTTATGCCATTCTTTAGGGTCGTACTTTATTAATATAGTGATTTTATTATGGTGAAATACATTGAGTTTATGAATATTGGTCGGCTGATTTAGTATATATTTTTCCCAAGCATATTTTAAGTGTCAGGTATTGTTTACAAATATCCTCTTTTGGAATGAAATTAAATACAGTTTGTGTAACTGAAAAGTTTTTGTATGGTCTGGTTTTCAACAGAGAACGGGGCATACCAGACAATCTGTAATAATTAATAATATGCGATGTTCGATTTTTTTTATAAATATTCATATTGTTTACAATATCTTCGTACATTATTTTAATGTAGCTATAATCATTTAAAAGTTTAACGCAAAAATACACCCAGCATCATATCCTCTCATTTCAACCGACATTCCTCAACATTTACACATTCTAACAATATTTTATTCTACGACCGTTCATAAGCTTTACACTTGGTGAAAGTTCCACGTCAAACGGATAAGCCGTTTTTGTGTAAAACCCTAAAAAAACAGACAAAAATTTACGCCTTACAGAATTAGTTTAATACATCTTTTTCTACCACGGTTTAACTACTCCATTATGAAGTAAAAACGGCAAACGTCACTAAAATATAATATGTTTTTTACATTGATTCATTTATGTTAATGTAACCTAACATATTGATTCATTTCTAACATATTGATTCATTTATGTAAATGTAACCTAATATATTGATTCATTTATGTTAATGTAAACTAACGTATTAATTCATTTACGTTAATGTAATCTAACATATTAATTCGTTTAAGTCGATATAACCTAACATATTAATTCGTTTAAGTCGATATAACCTAACATATTAATTAGTTTAAGTTGATATAACCTAACATATTGATTCGTTTAAGTCGATATAACCTAACATATTAATTCGTATAAGTTGATATAACCTAACATATTAATGCGTTTAAGTTGATATAACCAAACATATTAATTCGTTTAAGTCGATATAACCTAACATATGAATTCGTTTAAGTTGATATAACCTAACATATTAATTCATTTAAGTTGATTTGAATTCGTTTAATTCCATTTTTCTAATATTATTTTCGACATTGATTTTTCCATCGGTATATATTGGATAATAAAAACAAAACTAACATTTAAATTATTGGATACGTATAATTAATTCAAGTAAATAAAGACTCGCCTAGGCTCAAAATTGAACAATGTAGGTTATACATAATTTTTTATTAAGGAACTAAAAAAATAAAAGTATCAATTTTAATTGTAAAATGTTTTTAAAAAACATTACGTTACCCTTGGAAAACTATCGTAATTTGTGAATATAAAGGGAAAACACCGGTTGTTGTATAGTTATTTTTTATTTTACTGAAATAAATTTTGTCTTGAAATCAACTTTAGAATAATGAAAAATAACAGTGATTGACAACCAGTATGTACTTCATAAAGAATACAATCACAAGTATTTTTAATTTTTTTAGAGTCTTCCGCCGTATCTTGGAAAACTATCGTAATCGGTTGTTGTACAATTATCTTTTATTTTACTGAAATAAATGTTGTTTTGAAATCAACTTTAGAGTAATGAAAAATAACAGTGATTGACAACCAGTATGTACTTAATAAACATTACAATCACAAGTATTTTTAATTGTTTTAGAGTCTTTCGCCGTATCTATCGCTTATAAATAAATATACGAGCACTGTTCTACTACTGAAATGTAGATTAGATAAGTAACAAATAGGTAACAAGCTGTGATTAAAATTTTGCATTATTTTTACAAACTACGATAAAATAGTGGATAAATGTATAAAGTTCGTGTCAATTAATTATCTATTTTTAAATGTTTACATTAACAAAAAATTAACATTATTTTTTTTTATTTAGAAAGCTACGCAACAGTAACATTTTATAAGTAGAAAATAGTTCAAATTTATACATATATATATTTCTTCTGTTCGTGTGTATGTGACTGACTCGCTAAACGGCTGGACTGATTTTCATGAAATTTTGTGTGTGTGATTAAGTTGATTCGAGATCAGATAGGCAGCGCTGCGATCGCGTTTTTTTATTTTTGACATCGGGGGAAGCCGCGGGCACAGCTAGTCAATATATAAGGTGCAAAATTGCAACGTTTGACATTGATTATGAGTATGCATTATGAAAACTTACAGTTCGTTTAAAAAAAATCTTATACATTTTACAAATCTAATATTTACAAAGAGGATACCGCCAAAATTTACAAGAAACTTGTCAAGCACGAGTAAAACTCGTACTACGAGAGTTCCGCATGCATGTAGGCACTTTAAGCATTTAAAGGTACGTAATATTTCTATTAAACTGTTTACAAATATTAATTTTTCACAACTTAAATATATTGCCAACTACACATCTTACAGATGTGAAGACATGGTGTATGTCTGAAAAATTGACAAATCTAGAATAATAGATATAGTATTCCTAAAATCTTTGCGTGGGCATCTGAAACCCATATTTTTTCATAATTTTAGGTTAAGTAGTTTCGGAATAATACACCTTTAACTTTTTGTTCTGTTGGGGGGGGGGAGGCATGACATTTTTCGCATATTTTTCAGCATATCTCTGACGATGTACTACTTTAAATTTTGAAAAAAATATTTTGAGACCCTTATAATTATCCCTTCCAAAGGATACTCCACACCATACGACGAATAAAAAAAAATTATTACTTAATTTGCCCCCCTAAAATTTCCAAATAAATATTTTTGAGTACTAAGATATGTGCAAATTAATATATTTTATAAATTTGCCAAATTTCAAGTTTCTACGTCCAACAGTTTCTGAGAAAATCGGCTGTGACAGACAGACACGACAGTCATGTTCTAAGTATTCCATTTTTCCTTTTAAGGTAAAAAACCCTGTAAAGAAAAAAAATTGATATTTCATAAATAATAAATAACAAATACACAAACTAATTGTTACGGATAGTAATTAATTCCCAAATTACTTCGAGACAACATGACCGTATTCATAATATTACAACACTGTTAAGTTATGATCAGTTGTAGTTTATAATAGTCTACCATATTTTCGGTAGGCTACGGTCGCATCCCTTTCGTTTCAGTAGGCTACAGTAGATTTACAAAATCAGTCACATCACTAGCTCAAACGGCAACTGACATTTCAATATATCCAAGAGATTAGAGCGTTGTTATGGAGTGGTCCACCTCTCATTGTCCGGCGCAGCATCCAACGGCACCGTCACGCGTTGCGCAATAGACGGAGCCGCGCCGTCTCCACCGTTCACTTTCCAAAACCGTTATCGAATTGATGACGTTCCACGACCGAAGTCGTGACGATATTTCTATATGATTTGACGTAATGTGGAAAGATGTTAACTTAATTCCCTAATTTAAAACTATTGTTAATGCAAATTCGTGATCTAGGTGAGTTCACTTCGAATTATACCGTCTGTGCGATTAGGAATGTTATTACCTTGATGCCTCGTCAACGTGCGTCAAAGAGAGTGTATTATACCTTAAAACACATTTTCAGAGAGGTGATCGACACATTATACTGAAAAATAATAAATAATTAAAGGTTAATTTCTAAAGTAAAACTTCTTAGACGGTAATTCGATAATCGATAAGTGGACGAGAATTGAAAGTAAAATTTTAAGATCGCGTCACGTTTAGGCACATTTCGATATATAATGGTTAAGTGTCGAGTACTTAAATACATCGACTCGCAAACGTTTGTTTTAACGACGTTAAAGAATATTTGCCAAATTTTCAAATTATTTTTTATTATTAGTCCTTCATGGTCCGATCCTCTCTAATCTACAGAATAGTTTAACTGCAAGTTGGCAACATGACCCCATCTCATTTTGAATCAGCCCATTGATATAAATAAAACGCGCAACGTATGTACCTATTAATAGAGCTGCTCAACCTTGCATAGCGAAGCGACCGACGATTTGCATTACAAACGCATTCGTAATATCACCTTACGTAATATTATTCACGCAACATTAACAATTAACACGGCGGTGTAGCAATGCCAAACATCGTCGCTTCATTTTAATAGCGCCAACGACCAATAAAAACAAAGGCGCATAAATTTGAGAAATATCAAAAAACTAGCTGCCCAAACCCCGACCTTGCCCGGGCAAAAATTGACCATGACTGCATTTTGTTTTATTCGCTTTTTAAATACCTAATAATTATTTATGTTTGCCTATTTTCCAAAAAACGTCTAGGTTTAAATACAAGTTTGCATGTATCTAACTTTAATTATTTCCAATTAAATAACTACGTGAAGTAGTATTATTTCTACATCACGTAGTTTCATTTAATTGGAAATAATTAAAGTTAGATACATCTTAAATTCTTTACCACGACCTAGGTTTCGTTGTATTACAACATCTTCAGGTGGGCTATTAGCAAAGATACTATACAGGATAGTTAAGAGCAATCTTTGCTAATAGCCCACCTGAAGATGTCATACAACGAAACCTAGGTCGTGGTAAAGTACTTAAAGAAAGTAGAAATAATACTACATCACGTAGTTTCATTTAATTGTGAATAATGAAGTTCTACAAAATTAACGCCAAATATATTCAATATTTAATTTTTTCGAAATCCCCATACTGTCTATTTCCCACTTTCGGCGGTTGAATTCGGAAAAATCCTTTCTTAACGACCACTTAGAAGACAAGAGAAACATTTTGCAAAATTTCAAGTTTGTAGACTTTATAGTTCTGGAGACTTCTGCATGAGTCCGTCAGTGAATAATATTTGCGTTTTGCATCAATACATATTATAAAGCAAAGTCCACGCCGCATCTGCATGTATGTATGTACGCGATTTTCTCAATAGCTACTGAACAGATTTTGTTCTAGTTTCCACTATTGGATCGATTGAACTATGAGGAAAATTTATATGAATATAATTTATTAATATTTTTAAAAATTAGCAGCCCTGTGACGGTGAAACTCAATGAAATAGGAAAAAAATATTCGTCGGAAAGATATTAAGTCGCATCTGCTTCAATTATTAGTGCGTCATTGGGTCTTACCAAAGAGATCTACAATAAAGTCTACGACAGGATATCCGTATATATGACGTAAAATCCATAACAAACGTTTTAAAAAAAACATATTTCTTCAACTCAATTTTCTTGAGCTTATTGTGCAAAACTGCTTTAATCCTTATAAAATTAAATTTCATAGTGATCTTCCTCAACTTACATAAATCAAGTTTGCCTTGAATACAGTAGATTTCTAACAAGTAGTCCGAAGCTTATGTTGCTGTCACAAAATACGTAGCTTTCTGCCTTCGTTTATAATGACTCAACTGGTATAACAGCAAGAGAAACAGAGCCATTACGTAGTAGGCTATTGCGTTCATCATATAAATACATTCTTAGAAAATAATAAAACAAAAAAACGTTCCAACTAACGGGCTCGTATTTGTAATATATCATACTCTTGGACTAGCTAGTATCTCATATACTCGTACTTTATGCTTGCTATATACTAGGTATTCTCTAGTCTGTCTAAACTCTATTGTGTACCGACATTTAACGCATATATGTTCATTCAGTCTCTGAAGACCCATGCCGTTCTTTGGTGCGCATATACTCATTCATAGCCTCTGAAGACCCGTGACAAAATGTTTTATAACAATGGAACCAGTTTTGTTTAGTTCTTTTTGATACGTGAAAAAATAAAAGAAGAGAAACCTCGGCATGCGACAAGCAAAAAAATATTGAATACTTTCATACTTTATGACGATAAACAATTATGCGTGCCCCGTACAACTTAGGATTTTGTAACAGGTATATGTACCTATTATTTTGATGTACTCGTAACAGGATCCCTGGTACGAAAAAATACTGATATCGCACATCTCTAATTGTACTAGTGCAGCACACAAGCGAAGTTAGAGTTTAATATTTTTGAAAGTGGTGTATACATATATAATAGTCTAGAAAAATATATTTTGTGTGAAGCTTCGGGTGGCCGCTAAAATATATATAAAAGACCGTCTTCCAGAGCATAAGTCAATCTAAGTTACGTAATCTATTAAAACAGTTGTCAACTTTATACTCAGAATCTTTTCGAGTAAACATTTTGTATCTTAAGTAAGAAACTAAATTGAAATGTCGAGAAAATAAGTAAAGAGAAAAGGACAAAAGGCTCGAGTATAAAGAAAATAGGAATATTGTACGAGGAAACTACCATTTTATGCCCGGCAATTTTTCCAGACTTTCACTAAAATTATATTCATTCATCCCCTTCGCATCTTTATGCGACGCGTGTCTTGTGAAACTTGCTATACCTGAGGCTAACAAGGGTACGACAGGCTCAGTTTTGTGAAACCATTTTCATACCAAGACGCTGTCGATTTATCTAAGTTAGATAATCTATGGACAATTTTTTAAATTAAAGTGCTCTGAGCTGTCATTTTACTAAACACCTTATTTTATTTAATATTATTTTTTAAAGTGTTTTTCCCAAAACTTGACGGGTTATAGAGCACATCAATATTAATGACAAGCTGTACTCCGCGGTTTCGACGGCGTAGAATTAATATAATTATGTTACTTAATAAACGCCTCCGCTCCATTCGCCAAACGATATCGATCTTCGAGGTTGGTATATCGGCTGGAATACCCAGAATTATCAGTAAATAAGCCGATCTCTTTCTACCCTGTATCATTTAAACAGCGTGAAGATATATAGCTTATAATCATCCCTAACACAAAACAGCGTGACTATATATAGCGTATAATCTTTCCTAACACAAAACAGCGTGACTATATATAGCTTATAATCATTCCTAACACAAAACAGCGTGACTATATATAGTTTATAATCTTTCCTAACACAAACAGCGTGACTATATATAGCTTATAATAATTCTTAACACAAAACACCGTGACTATATATAGCTTATAATCTTTCCTAACACAAAACAGCGTGACTATATATAGCTTATAATCATTCCTAACACAAAACAGCGTGACTATATATAGTTTATAATATTTCCTAACACAAACAGCGTGACTATATATAGCTTATAATAATTCTTAACACAAACAGCGTGACTAATATAGCTTATAATAATTCTTAACACAAAACACCGTGACTATATATAGCTTATAATCTTTCCTAGCACAAAACGAAACGAAACGAATTTTTGAAATCGAACATGCGGTTCAAGAGTAGCGCGAACAGACTAACAAACTTTTCCACTATAAATATTACTAAAGATTAGTTAATAAGTTTGAACAAACGCTTGTAATCTTTAAGTACAGCTGGAATGGAATTTCATTTTTCTTACAATAATATGAATTACGAAATATGAAAGTAACGGAGTTAATAAAATGTGTTTTCGCAATGGTATACACAGCATTCTGAAGTTGCCAATGTTGTAGACAATCTAAAAACATCCACCATCTTACAGATACCAATGTTGTAGACAATCTAAAAACATCCACCATATTACAGATACCAATGTTGTAGACAATCTAAAAACATCCACCATCTTACAGATACCAATGTTGTAGACAATCTAAAAACATCCACCATCTTACAGATACCAATGTTGTAGACAATCTAAAAACATTCACTATCTTACAGATACCAATGTTGTAGACAATCTAAAAACATCCACCATCTTACAGATACCAATGTTGTAGACAATCTAAAAACATCCACCATCTTACAGATACCAATGTTGTAGACAATCTAAGAACATCCACCATCTTACAGATACCAATGTTGTAGACAATCTAAAAACATCCACCATCTTACAGATACCAATGTTGTAGACAATCTAAAAACATCCACCATCTTACAGATACCAATGTTGTAGACAATCTAAAAACATCCACCATCTTACAGATACCAATGTTGTAGACAATCTAAAAACATCCACCATCTTACAGATACCAATGTTGTAGACAATCTAAAAACATCCACCATCTTATAGAAGCTGTGAATATAGAGAGCGAAAAGCTACGTTTTTCACAGCTACTCGGTACATGTAACCCGGTCACATCACAAGACATCATCATCAACAGGACTTTGTAGATTTTTTTCTCACCTATAAGGAACATGCGGCGAAAAAGCTTAATAAATAAAGCTCTTAATTTACAACGGGACAAGAAGAGGAAAAGCATGCGTTTTTTTTAATTCATACAATTATTTGTTTGTGTTACATAATGTAACTTACATTACAGTAACTCTAAATTTCCTAATTTAAAAGAGATTTGGTTTATACCTCAGAGACTCGGTCGGAGTTTTAGATATGGCTAAAGTATTAGACACTTAGGATATGGTTTAAGTATTAGACACTTAGGATATGGCTAAAGTATTAGACACGTAGGATATGGTTAAAGTATTAGACACTTAGGATATGGCTAAAGTATAAGATACTTAGGATATGGCTAAAGTATTAGACACTTAAGATATGGATAAAGTATTAGACACTTAGGATATGGCTAAAATATTAGACACTTAGGATAAGGCTAAAGTATAAGATACTTAGGATATGGCTAAAGTATTAGACACTTAAGATATGGATAAAGTATTAGACACTTAGGATATGGCTAAAGTATTAGACACTTAGGATAAGGCTAAGGTATAAGATACTTAGGATATGGCTAAAGTATTAGACACTTAAGATATGGGTAAAGTATTAGACACTTAGGATAAGGCTAAAGTATTAGACACTTAGGATATGGCTAAAGTATTAGACACTTAGGATATGGCTAAAGTATAAGATACTTTGGACATAGCTAAAGTATTAGACCAGGAGTTCCCGACCAGGGGGGCGGGCCTCCCAAGGGGGGCATAGAGAGATGTCAAGGGGGGCGGAAAGCGTTTGCATTTTAGAGAGAAAAAACAAAAAAATATACAAACAACATTAACAAATAACATTACAATGTAATGTTTAATTTACATGCATAAAATTAACGAAATTAAATATCATATTCACTATTATTACTACAAACTTGCGAAAAATTTGACGTTTTGGTGTACATTTTTTGTTGAGAAATCAGTTTGAGTGTGTAAAATTATTGTGTCTCACTGTTAAAAGGTAAATTTGTGTATTTTCAAATTTCATTGGGCATGAAAATATAATTCGACCAAAAAAAGGTTGGGAAACCCTGCATTAGACACTTAGGATATGGTTAAAGTATTACAGTTCCCTATTAATGCGGACATCGGGCAACGCTACTTATTGAGTTACGAAATTTGCCAAAGATGTTTCGCTTGAAATAAAAAATGATTTAAACGAGATTCGAACAATCAAATAACACACTAAACTCACCCATTGACTACTTTCAAAAATCACACACGTCTCATCTCGGCATCTATTAATAAAATAAATGACACCTGTCACCAAGACGTACTCATCGTTCTTCCTTACATATGACTATTTGTCGAAGTATATTTCTATACAATTATATATGTACACGAGGCTCGAGTTTATTTCGATTTGCCAATTACAAAACGAGATATTAAAATTGCCAATCTCCATGTCAATAGCGATTTGACATTGGCAAAGTCAGTTTCTAATGGCGCACAAAGGCGCGCGTTCACGGCGAGTTAAAGCCATAAAGCACGTCACGCGCGTCGCGTCATTGACATACCGGAGAGTCAATTTGACACAAAGCGATCCGCTCTCACACGTTAACATATCCCACGAGTCGGCACATTCCGCAGAGCACGACGAAGAAAGTACAAGTGTTTAGATGGAGAAAGGCAAATACGATATTTCATGGGAAGTAAAAGATTAATATCTCAATAGCATCAGTCCAACTCGTGTAAAGGCGTTACCAAAATAGAATATAATTTTTAAAAATCGAAAGAGAATGTTATTTTAAATATATAAAAAAGCAAAAAATAGGGTAACTTCCCTATTTTTTGCTTTTTCACTAAGTAGAATCCCAATATAATTATGTTATGCATAGTTGATGGAGGTTTAAATATCACGAAAATTAAGTTTAATCACTAAAATATTAAATATTATTTATTATTTTCAAGAAACAAATACGTGCAATTAAAGTCATTGGTCGCGTAACATCGAACACCAATCAGAACGCATTACGTCACATCTTGCCTAAGAAGTGGTTGTTGATATCCTGTTTCCGTAATTTTGCCTTTTCCGTTCAATTTTAACATATTTTTGAGATTTTTGCGAGATAATAGGAACAGATCAATAAATCTTAGTGATATAAGAAGGTTTTATAAAAATTGACACGGTGAAATGACACGATGACGCTCGGAATGTTTTTCGCATCGAACACTGATTTCTGCTTAGCAGAAATTCGCGACATCAAAACTTCTGTGTAAATATACTTATAACTAAACGAAGCTTAACTTGTTTAAAGTTATCGTTTAAAAAAACAAGTTTAGTTGTGTGTGTGATTACTGAATAGACGTTTTTAGGTTATGTCAAAAGAAAACGCTAAAAGCAAATTTTGGTGTCAAAAGTATATGTGACACATATTCCCATAATATGATAATCCACATAATTCTCCATACGTAATAAACAAATATTTGTACACATTACAGTAAATAAACTTTGTGGCTAGGTTAATTTTTATGATACATATATTTATCGAAAAAAAAACAAAACTTACGACTTTTCAAAAATTTTGGGAATAAAATTGACCGCCCTGGTATCTTAAAGAAGAGACCTACCCTGGAGGAGTAAAGAATGGTTAAAAAAGAGGTTACGCTTATCAGGACATCGTTACCAATAAATTTTAGAACCTAAGACAGGTCCCACACGATACTAATTCTGACCTGCAAAAAGACAGAGAATACACCATAAGGTTAGACTAACCTTGACAACAAGTAGAATGAACACGAGATGCCTTTTTTATTCATCTATTTTGTATAGCCCCGTGTTATATGTTTACTGTATAACCATGCTCTTTACATCGAGACGGTGCAGACACAGCTTTAGTAACGGACAAACAAAAAAGTACACTTGAATATCAGCAAATTAATTTAACATGATTTATCAGGACGAGGAGATATGACGCGGAGTGTTATCCATGTTATCAGATAAGCAATAAAGTGCTATAAAAACCTACGCTTCGTTATACTTAATACCTGTAAAGGGTAAAGACGCGATAGAACCTCGCTTTCAGAGTTAGCACACAACTGAGTATCTTTGAAGAAGAGTATCTATTGAAATAAGTAAACGGGAACGAAAGTGCAATTTTCACTATTTTTTTATTATACAAAACTAAACAAATTGGAAAATATTCAACGAAAAACCTATAAAACATAGAAAAAAAACTTAAAAATAAGAAAAAAAAAACAATTGCGTAAAAAGACGTGTTTGAATTTTTTCAAATTTGGCAGCCGTTTACGAGCAGTGAAACGATGTTTTTATTAAAATATTTTTTAGATTTTTTTATTAAAATATTTCTTAGATATCAAGTGAACTACTTTTTTAAGCGCACCATGCGCACTTTTTTTTAGATATTTTATTAAATTTGAATCTAAAGTATTTGAACATATTTCAATTTCCATAAACCTATTGTTTCATTATTAAATATAAAAACTCGGGTAAACTCGGCTTCTTTCGGCATCGGCCAAGCGAGTTCACCATTATAACACGGAATGTTTCAAAATTTCATTTGAGAGTAGTTTAATACGCGTATGTTATTGTGTTTTAAAACAATAATCTCGCATGGTTCCTGATTCCCCGAACTAATATTCATCATATAGCATCAATGTAAATTATTATTTTAAATACATTATTATAAATATATGTCGTTGCCGTTGATGTGTTGGATTGATCACAAGGCATACGGTCTCTTGGCGACGCGGCGCACCGCGGAGACCCGGTTTCGATTCCGGTCGTTCCTTGAACGGGGCTTGGTTACGGTTGGCTGTAAGAGATTCTATCTAGTAGCAATAAGTTCCATATGTATCAATTAGTTACATTCAAGTAGCAAAATAAATAAATCAGTATTATCATTAGAAATTTTTACTTCTATCGTGTGGTCATAGGAATACACCAGAATTTTTTTTATATATATTCTTTCTAATAGAGAAACAAAAAAGTAAAATTGTCACTATCGCTAAAGCGCACTTGTACCTTATCGTTACACGCATGTCCATTCTCTCATCGTGCGCATAACAGTGTTATCGCGTTGTTCGCATCGCACGGGAAGGTCGTCGCGGCACGCCCACGACTTCATCGAGGCGAGCGCGATCAATTCAGTCAACAAGCACGCACGCCTTATCTACGTGTGTTCTCACGTCATTTAACACAGCAGAAGCGACGACGCTTCAAGAAGGAACAAAGCGTTCTCACCGATTACCGCACTGACCCCAAATTAGCAGTTAGTCTCTTCACCGTCTTTCTTAAGGCAAAAAACTGAACGAACAAATATTTTCTATAGAAAGAAAAACATTAAACAAATATTAATGATTCCAACTTGATTTTTTTTATTATGACTTATTTAACGTATAATGCGTACCATACACTGGGCTGATTGCCATTAATTAGGTCTCCTTCATAAGAGCAATCTTCAGTAATGTCCAGTCAACCACAAGTTTTGCAGCCCACCTTCATAAGAGCAATCTTCAGTAATGTCCAGTCAACCACAAGTTTTGCAGCAACTAAAAAACAAACGTTTAGTTCGGACGTGAACTGCAAAAGATTTAAAACAAAAAAGTTCACAAATAACCTGTAAGGATAATTTGAAAGACAGTTGTGGATATTTCCAAAAAGACGGCTTAAATCTGATATATTGAGAGGATAATGACGAGGCATGAAGGAAAAGAGCAAAATGAACGGCAGAAAAATTTAGCTAGCGAGGTTAAAGGAACTTCGATTTTTTAAACCACTTCTAAAAGGGTACACAGACGGTGTGTAATGGACCATTCCATAAGAAGTTGATGATGAAGTCAGGTAAGTGTCAGTGTTAAAGTGACAATACATAGATGATACCACCATAATAATACCATTCCTTCATTTATTTCCTTTAATTTTTCGTTCAATTACTCTCAAACGTTGTTAACTTATTTCATTGTCTGTTTACTTAATACATAATATATAGCGAAAGGAACTTCATTCCAACTGGGTGTCCCACGACACCTCCAGTTCTTTTTTTTAATACCAAAATGACAAAGTTCCACTTTGTAATTTTGTTTGGTTTACCAAAAAGCCCCATAAAACATGAACGCCCAACTTGCCTCACATTCGCAACCGGCTCCTTCTCTCGAGATCGTAAGAACGGTCGCAGTTTTTATCAAACATTCCAGCGTCGCGGCGGGCGCCGTACGGCAGCCGCCTTTCACTGCCGGGCGGTACTTTCGCGTCGAACGCCCCCCTCCGAGGCGTCGTTACGAGAATGAGAACGATTATTATAAACAATTATGGTTATATTCATTAAAGCATAATGATATTGACGTGAGCGCTTCCGTTATGAAACATGTAAACACTGGAACCTATGATACTCGTATCATAATTAGCGGCTTTACTTTCGGACTGAATCCAGTTTACGTTTTGTGCCTCTTCCAATACTCAATCTGTTAGCTAATAACTACAAAAGTAATAATAATATTCATCAATAATTTCAAGAGATATAAACAACTACACAACCCTATTTTATACTTGTGCAACATGCATTTGGCAAGTTCTTATTGTAATGCATAATAATACAAACTTCCCAAGTGCATACTGCGCAAGCATAAAATAGGGTTCTGTAGTTGTTTATACCTCTTGAAATTGTTTATACCTCTTGAACATTAAGCCAAAATATTGTAATTGGAAGCTTTGTACTCAATTTGGGTGTCTTTATTTTGAGTTTTATATTTTTGAGTGTTATCTAATCATTTATGGGCGGGTGAAAATATGTTATATCTATGCCAAAATTCAAGTTTCTACGTCAATTGGTTTGTTATAAAAACGACTGTGACCGACAGACAGAGAGACGTGGGAGTAATCTTATAAGTGTTTCATTCTTCTTTTCAATATGGAACCCTAAATACGAGTTTGGCCGCCATTAGCCTGTACTGCTATCGTTTTCACGTTTTCAACATGGATTAAATCTTCAAATTACCATTTTAAAACGCACGACACAAAAACTACAAAATTTCCAATCGATTCTTAAACATACATTTGTGCTCATTCTTAATCTTAATGTAGCATAGTTATAACTCTGCAAGAATGACTGCACTGCAGCGAACCTTCTCAAATGTCTGCCAGTATCTATTATGATGCAAGACAGAAAGGAACATTGCCAAACTGCGGTGTCCACAACCACCGTAGAATTTATCGAGGAAACAATCGATCGATAGTCGACCCGATATATTGGTCGACCGCCGCATTCTCCGTCTCGGCCGCCGGCTGAGCCTCTCGCTCGCGGCGGCCTCCTTCGCAGACAATGGCATTCCATCCGGTGAGTCACGGGGGTTATGAAACTCGTAGCGGTGCGCGCTAACCGCCGTGCTTTCGACGAAAGGGTTAATTCTAAACGAGGACAGGCGAATGAAATGAGAAAATGGAAAAAAGATTGATACAATCAGCCCTGTGTTGTATCATTCACTTTACTAAATATACACCTTAGTTAACCCATGACAATAATAGTAGGGTTGTTTTAAGAATCGGCATGTTGTAAAGCACTGGCTTTGGTCTAACCTTTATTTTTCGTGAAAGTGACGTTATTTTTCGTCGGCTTGAGAGAAAAGAATAGCATCATATTATTTTACGAGCAGAAAGAAAAGGACGATGCTATTTCATCGAAGATGACAGTTCTTTACTTTCTCCATGGAAGACAGGAGAAGCGTTTTCATAGTTTATTTTGTTTTATTAGGCTTCAAGTAATATTTATTCGTTATGTCACTTTCACCATCGGTCACAACTTGTCAATCATAACTTGTTTTTTCTTCAGATACTCGAAAGTATTTTACAAAACTGTTATTTGATATTGTATATGACCTGAGACATTCCTCTATTCTCGATTACGGACTTTATTGGCATTTCTGCAAATGCAAAACAATTTTTAAGAGATAAAATTACACAACGGTGTTTGGTGGCATCTTATTTAATACATAACATAAGTTTTATGAGGCAACTATAAAAATTGATCGCTTTACTTTTCAGCTCGCCCAATTAATTCTACTAGTAAGGCTAATAAATTTACTAAATTATCGAAAAAATATTTAAATAACCTATAAAGTCAGCCGTAACTGTTTTAGTTACCTTTGCGCAAAGTGAAATAGGCGCCATTTTAACATACGCAGCTGTCAAAATAAAGGCTTCATTACGATACAAAACATGCGGACGTCCGCTTAAAGGCTAATAATTCTGTATCGTTTACGTTATTCCGTCCAATAGATAAACTAATACACCATTAGCATAAGTTTCCGTCTAATAGACAATACTAATATAGCTTCAGCGTAAAAACGCTGTCTAATAGACAATACTAATATACCTTCAGCGTAAAAACGCCGTCTAGTAGACAATACTAATATACCTTCAGCGTAAAAACGCCGTCTAATAGGCAATACTAATATACCTTCAGCGTAAAAACGCTGTCTAATAGACAATACTAATATAGCTTCAGCGTAAAAACGCTGTCTAATAGACAATACTAATATACCTTCAGCGTAAAACGCCGTCTAATAGACAATACTAATATACCTTCAGCGTAAAAACGCCGTCTAATAAACAATACTAATATACCTTCAGCGTAAAAACGCCGTCTAATAGACAATACTAATATACCTTCAGCGTGAAAACGCCGTCTAATAGACAATTCTAATATACCTTCAACGTAAAAAGGCCGTGTAATAGACAATACTAATATATCTTTAGCGTAAAAACGCCGTCTAATAGACAACACTTAATTATACCTCCAGCGCAAAAATTTCGTAGTCCATATTTAAAAAAAAAACAACATGAACTTTCTGAAGGCCTTACATACTGCCAATTTTTTTTCTGCAAATGATTGCTTAGAGCTCTGAACAACAGACAATGAAATGGCGCAATATCATTTAAATTATCATTGAAAATTCCTGTCGATCTAATTACTGATAGTAAATCTCCGCATTAGCTGTATATACCCCGGAAGCAATTGCAGCGACCACAATGATTAATATAAAATATAGCATTATTATTTATATCTATAGATTATATAAATATAGTGCTTCCCTTCTTATATTATATACCCCCGGAGGCAATTGCAGCGACCACAATGATTAATATAAAATATAGCATTATTATATATCTATAGATTATATAAATATAGTGTTTCCCTTCTTATATTATATACCTTCGGAAGCAATTGCAGCGACCACAATGATTAATATAAAATATAGCATTATTATTTATATCTATAGATTATATAAATATAGGGTTTCCCTTCTTATATTATATACCTCCGGAAGCAATCGCAGCGACCGCAATGATTAATATAAAATATAGCATTATTATTTATATCTATAGATTATATAAATATAGTGTTTCCCTTCTTATATTATATACCTCCGGAAGCAATTGCAGCGACCACAATTATTAATATAAAATATGGCATTATTATTTATATCTATAGATTATATAAATATAGTGTTTCCCTTCTTATATTATATACCTCCGGAAGCAATTGCAGCGACCACAATGATTAATATAAAATATAGCATTATTATTTATATCTACAGATTATATAAATATAGGGTTTCCCTTCTTATATTATATACCTCCGGAAGCAATTGCAGCGACCACAATGATTAATATAAAATATAGCATTATTATTTATATCTATAGATTATATAAATATAGGGTTTCCCTTCTTATATTATATACCTCCGGAAGCAATCGCAGCAACCACAATGATTAATATGAAATATAGCATTATTATTTATATTTATAGACTATATAAATATAGTGTTTCCTTTCTTATATTAAGTTCAGGTGCCGAAACTTTCGTTTCTCCTCCATAAACCCTGGCGTTTGTGTTTTTAGTTGACGTATGTCAGCTACATTCTATCAATAGTTACGTTTAATATCGTTAACTTTTGATAAATACTAGTTCATAAAGTAGAAGGGTCCTGTAATTGTGATTTAAATTCATTTTCATTGATGCAATATACGAGTACCAAGTATCTGCGTGGAACGTATGTACTAGTTTACAACATTCTGCAGATACCTGTTATATAATATCCAGCTTTCCGAATATCTTTTTAATAATTCAACTACTATATAAAAGCAAGAGGAACAAAGCGATTACGGATTTACGTAGGCCGTTTTTAGTATATAAATCCATTCTTTAGAATCAATGAAACAAAAAACGCTAACGTTCCACGTAATAAGTTCATATCGTAACATGTCATACTCTTAGACTAGCTAGTATCTCATACACTCGTACTCTTTGTACTTGCTTCATACTAGATGTTCAAACTCTATTGCGTAGAGACATTTGGCGAGCACATGTTCATTCATAGTCTCTGAATGCCCATGACAAAACGTTTAGTAACAATAGAACAATAACCGATTTTATTTTTGAAGTAAAAATTCTTGACGCACGCTTGACTTGGGGAGTAAGCTGGCGAATGCGTGACGAGAGCGTTACGAAAAGTGTGATCGGGCGAGGCGAACGGAAGTTGAGAGGGAGATATAAGTTAGTGAAGACAGAAAGAGAGAGTTACGTTTCGTATATTACTGTAGGGACAAGAGAGAGAAGTGCGAGCACACATTTTCTTTCTCTCTTTCTCTCATATAAAAATAAATCTCATCAGACCTCGCTTACGTCAAAACTTCCCAATCAATTGTGCCCGAGGTTACGAACCGAAATTTGGTCCAAAACCGCAACAGTGTCGCGCACGATCGCTCGCGTAACATTATTAAATCTATTCCTCAAATTCTTCCGACGGCGCCGCAATGTTACAGCCATCAGTTATAAACGTCAGCGCATTTATAGGCAAATTACAATAGCTACGTTTTCATCAATATAACAGACATTCTAGCACTCAGCCAAACGGACTGACGAAACTTAGACGTCATTAACCTCGTTTATCAAGACTAGCGACTCGAAGTACCCTAGATGATAAGTGCGAGTAGAATCCGCGCTACAAGGAATCCGTGCACACTTAAGCATATATTTAAATCTAAACATTTAAGGGGCATAATATTTTTATTAAACTATTTACAAATATATAAAAATTAAAACATTTAAGGATGCATACTATTTCTATTAAACATTTACAAATACGTAAAATTTTAAATATTTAAGGGACATAGTATTTCTATTAAACTATTTACAAATATGTAAAACTTTCAATATTTAAGGGACGTAATATTCTATTAAACTATTTACAAATATGTAAAAATTTAAACATTTCACATTAAACATTTAACATAACACCATACAAACATATTGCGTAGTATATTTTTCACAGATGGTTACCCACCGCAATGGTGTAATAATATCTATTTTACAGATGGTTACATGGATCATCGTAATAGATACCTGGTAAACTTTAGGAAAATTAAAAAAAAAAGGAAAAAAATAAAATTATTTGAGAATCCTTATAATAATTCGCCGTTGATTCTCTACACGAACACAAGCAACATTTTTAATATCCTGTATCTTAAAGGCAAAAACGGAGTTGTAAAATTATTCACATGTCTGCCGGATCGCTTATCACAGCCGATTTTCTCAAACTGCGACATAAAACTTGGAAGTTTAGCCTAGAAATACATCTTATTAATATATATATTTTGTACTACAAAATACAGTCAAATTATTTTTTACTCCATATGAGAAGACGCACCATTTGAACAAGCTCGTTAAGAATAATACCAAAAATTTATTTTACATATGTTTAAATTGAAAAGGTATTCAAAAAATATGTGGAGATAGAGCATTCACAGCCGACCTTATTCCCAAAATACAGAGCCAAAAATAAAAAACACAAGGTTGGCAAAATCTGAATAGAAAATTAAAGGAAAAATATGCCGATTACCCTAGATCTTATAATTTTTGAAAGATGCACCATGTTTTTACGCTGTGAAAAGTTAATATTTGTAAAAAGCTTTAATAGAAATATTACTTACCCTAAAATACTTAGTGTTTAAATATATACGGAAGGTTTATTTTTATATCAAGAACTTAATATATTTATTAAAAAATAAAGACTTTAAGTTCTTATGAAGCTCCATTACTTAGCCCATTTTTCCCGACTACGGCGTAGACAAGGAAGGTTGGAATTTAACAGTCTATTTATGTAAAAATTAATAGTTGTAAATGCTTTAATAGAAATATTACGTACCCTAAAATGCTTAAAGTGTTTAAATATATACGGAAGGTTGATTTTTATACCAAGAACTTAATGTATTTATTTAAAAAATACATTCAGTTCTTATTAAGCTCCTTTACTTTGCACATTTTTCCCGACTACGGCGTAGACAAGAAAGGGTAATGAATTTAACAGTCTATTTATGTAAAAATTAATATTTGTAAATGCTTTAATATAAATATTACGTACCCTAAAATACATAGCGTTTAAATATATACGGAAGGTTTATTTTTATACCCAGAACTTAATGTATTTATTTTAAAAATTACATTCAGTTCTTATTAAGCTCCTTTACTTTGACTATTTTTACCCGACTACGGCGTAGACAAGGAAGGTTGGAATTTAACAGTCTATTTATGCAACAATTAATATTTGTAAATGCTTTAATAGAAATATTACGTACCCTAAAATGCTTAAAGTGTTTAAATATATACGGAAGGTTGATTTTTATACCAAGAACTTAATGTATTTATTTAAAAAATACATTCAGTTCTTATTAAGCTCCTTTACTTTGCACATTTTTCCCGACTACGGCGTAGACAAGAAAGGGTAATGAATTTAACAGTCTATTTATGTAAAAATTAATATTTGTAAATGCTTTAATATAAATATTACGTACCCTAAAATACATAGCGTTTAAATATATACGGAAGGTTTATTTTTATACCCAGAACTTAATGTATTTATTTTAAAAAATACATTCAGTTCTTATTAAGCTCCTTTACTTTGACTATTTTTACCCGACTACGGCGTAGACAAGGAAGAGTAATGGAATTTAACAGTCTATTTATGCAACAATTAATATTTGTAAATGCTTTAAATAGAAATATTACGTACCCTAAAATGCTTAGTGTTTAAATATATACGAAAGGTTTATTTTTATACCCAGAACTTAATGTATTTATTACAAATATACATTCAGTTCTTATTAAGCTCCTTTACTTTGCCCATTTTTACCCGACTACGGCGTAGACAAGGAAGGGTAATGAAATTAACAGTCTATTTATGTAAAAATTAATATTTGTAAATGCTTTAATTAGAAATATTACGTACCCTAAAATGCTTAAAGTGTTTAAATATATACGGAAGGTTTATTTTTATATCCAGAACTTAATGTATTTATTTAAAAAATACATTCAGTTCTTATTAAGCTCCTTTACTTTGCCCATTTTTACCCGACTACGGCGTAGACAAGGAAGGGTAATGGAATTTAACAGGTCTTCAGGGTTCATCGGTTTGTATTTAATGTAAGAGTGTCATAGGCTAGGTTTTAGAAAAAAAAAACATTTTGGCGGATTTGCAATAAAAAAGACTTCTTACGAGTATCTTACCGAAATGGCTTTCATTTGACGGGTCTTTAAAATAGTTATGAAGTTCTTTTAACCATTTTTTCATAAACATGGAAAGTTAACCATATAAAAAAAATAAAAATACAAAATTCAAATACAAAATTAATAATAAAAATACAAATACAAAATTAATAATAAAAATACAAATACAAAATTAATAGTAAAAATACAAAATTCTGTATGCACCGTTCCTAATTATATGTATAACAATAAGCTAAAAAAAGGAGACCAAAAATTAAAAACGAAGCTATAAAAAACTAAAACCGGATTTATCCAAAACTAGAAAAACAAGTTAGATAATTATAATTTCACTAAAAGATAATTGTCACTGAATTGTGAATCAATAGGCGGCGTACAGTTTTGAAACGTCAATATTTTTTCCAGCACAACATGAGTCAAAATTGAATACCGCCCACGGCTTCGCAATTCAGTGTTTATTATCTTCCAGTGAAATTATGATTACATAACTTGTTTTCCTACTTTTCAGTTTTTTCAACGTAATAGGGTTTAAGTTATTTATAACTTCGCTTTTATTAACTTTATATTTCAAACGGTTCTTCGTAAACCAGCTGTAACTGCCTGACGGGCGCCTGAGTGATGTTACAAGGGTTCAATTTTTTTTTCTTTTGTGGTACGGAACCCTAAAAATAATTTGCATGAAAGTATGCAAAAGTACATAACAAAATTTGTGGACTCGTTTTCATAATATCAGAAAAAGCCGCACAAATTCAAACTTTTTTACAACAAAACAAAAATATTTTTGAACGAGCAAATTAAACACTCGATTCTTTTTCAATTTCATATATCGTATTGTATTATCTGCAAGAATTAGTTATGGGGATACAGAGAAATTATTCTTTTCAAAATTTTGTGTAGATTTTCACGAAAAGAAAACTTTTTTCGTAAATTTCGGATATGGTTCCAAAATTTCTTAAATCTAAATGATTACATAACTTGTTTTTGAGAAATTTATACTATTTTATACCTGTGGAATTAATAATAGGCAATTATATGGTGAAATATGATATTAGTATTTGCAAAAGCTAAAAACTAAAACTAAAAAAAAATTGCCTACACTTTAATGTTTATACGTACATATAACACATTTCATTTAAAATTTGACAGTTAATATATGGTTGGTACAAATACATTTTCAATCAATCAACGAATAGTATCATATCTATAATATTATTAAACGATATACTATAATAACGACATTAACTTAATAAAATGTCACAATATAGAATGTTACAAATATAATTGTGAAATTTAGAAGGGAATAAGTGACAACCCTTGCTGTCGATCACGCAAAACTCAGAGGTATAAAACATTTGGAAAAAAAATCGAAATGTCCAGGCGTAAAAGTCTATACCCATAGATAGATAACACTCATAGACATATTTATTTTATAACGCGTTGGAATAAGATAACTACAGTGAGTCAGTTTTAACTTGATTTAGAACGATCTACGATTGTGAAATATATATAACTACTGAAATATACTTACATAGTGTATACGATATTTGGCGGAGTAAGTGTATATGGGAATCCTCGTAGCGTGAATTCCACTCGCGCTTAAAAGATCTATTTTTAAAGGATGTACTTTTTCACATAGAATAATACTATCAGTTGATTTCTTGATAAAAATCTATCAGGACATACGAATCTCGTTAGTTAAAAGCAGCTGACAAAGTGTAGGTGTTCGTTATGGAAAATAAAAGTTAGCAGAAAGAGATAGTGAAAGAAAGATATGAAAAGAAGAGAAAGAGACATATGCAAATATATATATATATATATATACACACATATAAATTTTTGTAATATACATATTGATTAACAAAAATGTCACGTTCGGACTAAAGATCTTCCAACTCTTATTCCAGGTACGTTCGTCTCTTCGATATCCGTGTATTTGATGCTGAATTTATAGTATTTTGATTTTATCACATAATACTTGTTTTTTTTATCTTAGGCGATTGAGTCGTTACTGTAATTAACGGTGTCTGGCCAGTTTGAAAATTTTAGTACGTTGTTAGTATTGATATTAAATTAAAATTTGGATATTTAAGTTTGTGCTAGACGTTGGCGAAATGGGCGTGGCCAGATGTGAAGTGTGAAATTATATTTAAGGATAATACCGGTACCTTTTTCAATGGCCTAAGCGTATGAAGTCGCGAGAACTAACTAGTCTATAAAAAAGTCCCAGAATGTAAAAGGTCCATTATTACAGACTGCTTATTATAAACTTTATAGGTATGTTACGAGATTTAGCCATATAATTCTGTACTCGCCTAAAAAACCCAATGAATTTGTAAGTCATTAGGAATACCGTTAATAAAAGAAGTCATGTAAATAATTATTCGACAAAAAAACCGAATGTGCTCAGTTTTCTCCGAGTCATAGGTTTTATGTGTAAACCTCGTATTCTTCATTTTATTCGCACCTTTGCAGGAATTTAATCAAAGAAATACAAGTATTTTCGTTTGGTATAATGTATTGTCTTTATCAACACCAAGAAAGTTTGTCACTATTACATTCTACAACAATATTGGAATAAACATTATACACACTGATACAGGCCGATATTCCTGGAAAAATATTTGTTTTTCTCCAATTTTTCAGTCATAATTTTTTTATTATTGCAATTAAAGCCAATATCTCTTGAGGTCTTACTAGAACTACTTAAGGGCTTTTGGCGATTGGCGTCTAGTTTTACGCGTTCACGAGATAAACCGCCTGTAAAATATGCATACTTTTATATTTCTTTCGCTTTGCACACTATCGCTATGCCCTTAAATTACTTCAATTATTGAAGTAACCTAATTAGCTAGAATCTTCAAAGAGTAGGCTTTCTGAATTTAATATATATAATTCCCTATCGGTCCATTATTCACAGCGTTATCGCGGCACGAAATTCGACATAACTTCGTTTATCGAAAATTTTGACCTGGCTACCGAACCGAATTTATAGACGCTTTCACGACAAAAAACGATTAAAACAAAACTCAATCATGGTGCCTTTTACCAAGCAAAAGCCTGGACCGGGCAAGTAGTATTAGCTAAAAAATGGGAAAAACGTTCAATGTTTATAGAAATGATATAAGTTCTGCATATTTTATATTGTATTTAAATGTTGACCATTATTCAAGGACACATACACATAGCTTTAAATGTATTGAATCAGCAAAAATATTGCACAGTAACTCAGGACTCCAGTATACGACTAGTCATAGCTATTTAAAGACCTAGGCCGTCCATCAAATTACTTTTTCTCGGAACTGAAAGCGCTAAGTTCTTTGTAAGGCACACCCTATTTCAGTGTAGTTTGTCATACCTAGACACTACATACATACATATATATATATATATATATATATATATATATATATACATACACGTGTGTGTGTATTTGATAGATAGCGCTCACACTATATGCTACGTGATATCTAAACTTGGAGTTCACTTACTAACCACTAGGTTACCGCTGGCCAATACTGCATCGAAGCAGATTATAAAGTGTATGAATCTAGATTTACGTAGAATATGTTTATACCAATATTATTGTAGAACGTGATAGTGACAAACGTTCTTGGTATTGATAACAACAACAAAATGAAAAACTTGTATTTGATTAAATTCTCGCAAAGTAGCAGATAAATCGGAAAACATGACGTTTTCACGTAAAATCTTAAACTTGCACTACACTACTGGCGAAGTTGATCGAAGTTAGGCGAAGAGAATAGTATAGAGAGGCACATCGATTTGCTTTGTGCAACCTCGCCTCGCCTCGGGTGACTTCCGATAGCTGTCGGTTTTTTGCGCCCGAGTCAAAAGACCTCGCGAGGTTAGCGTACGGGAGACTCACAGCGACTGAGCTCCTCTCTAGATTGCACGAGTGTGTAATCACGTACTTCAGACTACGATCAACTTCTACGAGCACTTCGTCGAGGTAACTTCGCGAGTAGTGTAGAGGGTCTTTTACGGCTCGGACCCGAGTGGTCCCATTTACTTTCGTCTAACTCGATAACGATGTTACTCCCAGAGACAAATGGGTTTTGAAAAATTGTAACAAAAACAAATTACAGCCCGAACTGGGTTATTACTATATTACTGTAGTCACAAAAAATATTGCGGGCAGAAGTTAATGTATAAAAAATACTGAGGTGTTTATATCTTTTCAACTTTAACAGCTTTTGTCTGAAATTCTAAACTAAAGTATTAAAAAAGCAAACAAAACAATTGTAAAATATTAAAAAGTCATCCGTATAATTGCATATTGTGCTTCTTGTCTTCTACAAGTATGTATGAGTCATTGCTAAAAACAAATATGTCAAAATTCACAATCTGTGACAAAATAGTCTACAGCAGTTGGGCGAATAGGAAATTAACGAACAAAAAGGCGCCATTTTGATTCCATATTCAAATTCTATCGAACACCTCCCGTGCGGTATATAAAGAACCCGGCGTTCGATCTTCTTTTCAGTCGGCAACTGAGTTTCGTCGAGTAAAGAAAAAAGAAAACGTGAAAATTTTACGCAGAGAACTTAAGATTGCTCTCGCTTCATGTACGTCGTTTAAGGCGAAGAGAGGGAAGCAAGATGCCACATATGCACAACGATGAGTGAAGTTGTTCTCTCCTATGATACAGCCTAGCATTTGTCCCAAAAAATAAAAAAGAAAATTTACATTTCATTATAAAATAACATTGATACCTATAAATAGATCGCACGTTAAATTCGTATTATCTGGCAGAATTACTAGCACCCTACAATAGAAAAATAACTCCATGCTTTGGAAAAGTGGAAATATTCTGTTTTAACACTGGATTAACTATTTATTTTCGTTACTAACTGTTATATTGCCAATATAACAGTTAATAACGATATAAACTTTTAATTCAGCCTGACAAAATAGCAAATTGTTTCATGACTCTAACTGTATACATAACTTTAATATCTTCAATGATATACTTAAGCAAAGATACAGTGCGAAATCATCTAGACGTTCCAGCCGCCAACTCGACGCGACCTCCTAAGCTTTAATGGGCATCACAAATAGAGGTTACCGCTATATTACGATATAAATTGTGTGAATAACAACCGACACAACGACCGCGGTTGACACGATACGAATCCAATATAGGCATATATTTAAAAATAATACGAAGACTCGATTCCAATCTCCTTAAAGAGTTAAAAAGCCATTAGTTCCATAATAGATTAGTCACGGACACACCTGTTATTATTTTGGATACCTGCTTCATCGCCACGTCATATGTTAGGGTGTCCATACGTAAGCGTGTTGTTATGGGGGCTCCCAATCCGGTGAGAATAAAGTTTTACGTAAGTATTATCGAACCTGTTTGCGTTTCGTTTTCAAGGCTATCAGCTTGATCCGGATGAGGGAATGAAATGTTGAAAACGTATAAGATTGTCTTCTGCTGAAGCCTGGACGGCTGACGTCATTAACCTGGGGATACCAATGAAGAAATCGCTCCCTAGACTCCAGCTATCTTTACGGTGGAAGACAACAGTATAACTGACCGATTAGTAATAGAAGTGGTAAACTAGGGATACTGATGCTAGAATGGAGTTTCCTACTACCAAAGACAATAGCCTTGGACTTAGTTGGATTGTCTACTAGGAGACCATATCACGAGCCTTTTGACCGATGGAAAATTTGTTATCCGTACATAAGTCAGATTAATCGTATTAGTAGTTTTTTGATCGCAGTTTGTTGAATGCTCGACATATACATAGCGTTACCAAAAAAGGTATTCACTAAGAAAGGGCATTCACTAAGTAATGGAATTAAACAGAATGAATTCAGGGCTGCAAAGCCAATTTATTTTATAAAGTTTCCACCTAAGGTGTTCGTTCAGTTAGTTCTTTAAATTTCCCATATACTACAAATATTGTTCAGTGTTAATTATTTAGATATATATATATATATATATATAAATATAGAATAAAACGCTTTATTATTATTCCAAATAGCCGTTACATTATATAAATTAGGAATCAACTTTCACTGATTTGGAAATAATTCATATCTTGAAGATGTTTATTGAAGAGGTGGTGATAACGTTCCAGATGGTGCTAACGTCCTTTTTATTAAATGTTTGCATTAATATCTTTCTTATGCCACTTAGGTATCCATTTTTATTTTCTCACTATCCTAACCATAGACGTACGACCGCTTCGAACGACTCTTCCTGTGACTTTACGTCCTCGATAGTATTAGTAATATGGGTATCACAATGTTGAAACATTTTTTAATAATACACTCCAAAAATAAGATCTTTTAATCTTTTATAAAAAAAAACAAAATAAACCAAAAAGGCGCCTTTATTTTATTTTTGCGATATTCGAAAAGTGCAAAAATTAAACAAAGTGCTATATTTAACATTTTTGTGTGTGCTCCAAAAATTTATTCTTATGCAGGACATTGTACCCTTGATAATAATTTAACATTATGCACGTAAATAAAAAAACAATGTTCAAAAAGGCATCGCGTTGCACTTGTTTTTGAAATTTCAATATCACATGATTTTATAGGGTATTCAATGATGTTTACATTAATCTTATTGAAATAATTTATTACTATTCAATATAAAACATTCGTAAAAAACCCGCCTTACACACCTCAATCCTATATTATATCTGAAGTTGCAGAAGCGCTGGCTGACCAATAATTTAATTTATAGCTACCTACAAGGGAAACTGGTTTCATGCGGATGCTGTCAATTAATGTAGAGATAAAAAATCCAATGTGCTTGGTATGTCAACTACTACACGTATTGACTCCACTGCTGAGCATCGCGAGATTATTTAAATATCATGGCCAATTTTCCAAGTCCTGAACTTTGAGTATTGATGCTTAAAATCATCATTGACTCATACTGAGTGAGTCAGCGAGCGGCGACGGTCTGATTTGCTTTATTTGCAATTATAATTCTGGAGACGATATAAATCTTAAAATTAATTTATTTGCGAGAACGCCAAATACCCTTGCGACTTTTTCGAGTAAGTTATATTAGTTGTATTCATTCAAAATAAACTCAAGTTTATTTTCCCGCAAAGAAAAGTTTTGGCAAAATTTTATTTCCAGGAAAATTATGAACTCAATGAACTTCAAGGTTTCTTTATTCATTCAATGATGAAAGTATGTTTAAATTAATTGCGGTATAAATGTTATTTTATAATGAAAGGTAAATTTTAAAAAAATAAGTTCTATCGTCTGAATGACCATACCTGTCTGTTCTAGGTCTAGTCCATGAAATTTTGTAGGAATCTGCTTTATTTTGTAGATCTCACCTGATCTGACTATGTCAAATCATAAATGAAAATTTTTAATGTTTTTCCCCATACGTGTAGAGTGGAAGCGAATTTTTCGCACATCCCATCGAACAGAATACGACCGGTCTGTATTTTGAAAGGATAGTCCCAACCCCAAGTTTTTGAAGTTATACTTCTTTAGGTGCGTTATGAAAAAATGATGAAATTTTAAATGATGTGCACCAAAAATCGACAGGATGAAGCTGCCTACTAAACATACATTTAAATGCGCGTAGTGACTGATGCTATATTCATGATAGTTATTGAGATATTTGTAAATACGCAACACATGTTTTATTTTCAGACAATACCTGTGCTTTTAAATAATATTTTTAGTAATTGAAATTTAATAGTAATCCATGTAATAAAGAAAACATTATTTTAATGTGAATATTGTGATAGACATAGTGCTTATAAGCTTTTTAAAATATATTTCTCTAAAGTATATTTCTCTAAGTTAGGTTAAGTTTCGGTATGTATTTTTAAGGGAGAGATAAATATCGATAAAAGAAGAAGAAAGATATCGATAAACAACTTTCAGTCTAGAAGCATAAGAAAAGTAACAATGAATGCAAACAATTAAAAAAAATAAACTCGTTTTATTTCCTTCCTTTTTTAGATATAACATAGTTTTTTTAGACAATGCATTTCATAATTTCATTCACGAGAAAATGTACCGAAGCAAATATATCCATTGAGATTTAAGCTATTGTTCGAGCGAGATTAACAATTGTTATAAATTGCTTGTTATATAAGCCGTGAGGACACAATTTGCAGGTTATTTGCTGTTTGATAAGACGCCAACTCTTCTTCGGGAATCGAAGAACTTTCTTGTATATCTTTCAAGATATTATATTAATTTTCTTACAATATCGATGGTTATCTGCTTGTAGTTTCTTCCTAATTTTAGCTTTTTATAATTTGTTAAGCTTCTCTTTATGATTGATGGTCGTTTGTAGTTTCCGTTTACGAGGCGTCATAAATTTAGAATGGAATTGTCAATTAAATTTCTAGCTTGATCTAGTTCTTCAGCTATTTGGATTCCCTGAAATATAGGTGTATTTAAGTACACAGGCTGCTCAGACTGAAGTGTACATATTTTCAAAGTAATTGAGGGGTTTAAAGGAACAAATAAAACAATACAATAACAATACAATTCTGAGATTTCGATAAACAACATTTATTATGTGTCTTAGAACTTCTTTTTACTATATTCTTACTTATTTTTATTAAACCCCATTAAAAAGATAAAAAAATATTTCATAATATTAGACAATATGTAGGCGTCGCAAAGACCTAACATTATGCCAAATTCCTGCTTCACGTAATTTTGAAGAAAAAAGTGGCAATACGGACAAGGGACTGATGTTTTAAGGGTTCTGTTTTTACTTTTGAAGTACGGAACCCTCAAAATCTACATTAAAATCGTTCTTTGATATATTTAGGTTATCCAAACCTGCATTACCAAAACATCCAGATTCAGTATAGCGCCTGGGTGTAAATACCGATTTCCAGATTTTTTCACGTCAAATTCATGCTCCCTAAGATTTGCCATGGCAGACCGTACTAAATTTAGTAGGAAACCAATTTTTCCTACCAGTTGCTTCAAGCCATTTCTCTTTTAGAGAAGGATAATATATAAATCTAAAAATGATAAAAAAAAGTTTCAATTTTGAAAGTTGGCATGCAAATACTATTTATAATATGTCATTTTTGTAGACGGCAGAAATTGTTTTAACTAATATTAAGAACTAAGATTCCATTTAACTTTTTCAGCCAACTGTTAAGTTAGCTCTCCCGCACTAACTTGAGGCGCGCGTTCTCCACCCACATAGCACTTCTAGCCTATTCAATGTTCTGTGGTAGTACATGTAACGAAATTGAACGGGAAATTATCACAGCTAAGTAGACTCCACTAATTTACGAGTGATAGTCGACCAACTTATAACATTTACTTGGAACTGTAAAAAGTTCATAGAAACTCCGTAGAAATGATTTGAATCAACCGCAAATATAACTTTGTGTATTAAAATGTATATTTCTCTCTTAAGATGAACACAAGTGCACAATACATTACGCTAGTTACGCGTGAAATAAAGAAAAATAAAATTGTATTTTAGTATACAGACTTTAAATTGTGTACTTTGACTCAAGAGTAATTTAGTATATAGGATTTTAAATTATGGACTTTGACTCGGGGGTAATTTAGTATATAGGACTTTAAATTATGGACTTTTGACTCGAGATTAATTTAGTATATCAGACTTTTAATTATGGACTTTGACTTGAGAGTAATTTAGTATATAGGACTTTCAATTATAGACTTTGACTCGGGGGTAATTTAGTATATAGGACTTTAAATTATGGACTTTTGACTCGAGATTAATTTAATATATCAGACTTTTAATTATGGACTTTGACTTGATAGTAATTTAGTACATAGGACTTTAAATTATGGACTTTAACTCGGGGTAATTTAGTATATAGAACTTTAAATTATGGACTTTAACTCGGAGAGTAATTTAGTATATAGGACTTTAAATTATGTACTTTGACTCGGGGATAATTTAGTATATAGAGATGAGATTTGTAGTTCAAGTGGAAATCTTTATATGTTGTATGTGCTAAGAAGCCCAAATTATTGATTATTTTTGCTAAATAAAGTACATAATTTCACTTCAACCAAGGTAAGGAACTCTCGATGCGCAAGCCAGGCTAGCACTTGCCCGATTTTTTGTTTTTAGCCAACGAGTCGGCGCTCTTTGCGAATGTTTCTTTGTTATCATTTTTACTATTGTATTGTTTTTATATCGACATATTTCAACCTACTTCCGTATTTTATTATCTTTGCTTTTATTACGCCCAAACGACATGATTAATCGTGCCGGTATCGCAATGAACTGTATCTACTGACGTGTGCACACTCACAACACGAGTACAGCTGGCGTCTCGTACTGCGGGCGTGATGAATATTCCGATAATGAGTCACGACGCGGCAAACTGTACACGGTCCGGGTGCGTTGACACCAGCGCCGCTCCTAAATTAAACCGATGGGGCTAGGGCTAGATCAATGTCGCGGCCCTTGGTACGGGCAAACAAGTGTTCGTCTCGTTACGGCGCGATGATACGAATAGTGTGTTCGGTGCTCAGAATTTGGCTCTGCATTGAATCAATTACATTATTACAGTAATACCCCGCTTTACGTGACCCCGTTTAACACGATTACTTAACCAGCGATGAACGAAAACGAAAATCCATACCACAGATTAGACATTTTTTTAAGATTCAAAACCATAATTTTCCTACTCCTTTTATTTTCTTTGTTCTCTATTAATAATTATAACTTCAAAGGCATATATCTATATAGGTTTTTGTAGTTTTTTATAGAAGAATATATATATATATATATATATATATATATATATATATATATATATATATATATATATGAATTTAAACGAAACATGTATTCAACCTTATGTTGTATCAATTACTTTACTTAACGCTTACGTTAATTAACGCACGGTAATAACGGTTGCCACAGTTTGCTTTAAAAATCGGCATGCTGTATCGAACTCGCGTTATCCTTGCCTTTATTTTCCGTTAAAGTCCGGTGGCTTGAGAGATAAGAATAGCATCATGTAATTTTGGGAGCTGTACGAAAAGGACGGAACTATTTCATCGGCGATGACAGTTGTGCACTTTATCTATATATGACAGGAGATGCATTTTTATAGATTATTTTGTTTTATTTACGTTATTCACAAAGTAACATGATACAACATGGAGCTGATTATATATTGCTAATTTTATTATATATTTTGCAAAAAAACTGAATCTTTATAAATAACTCGCATCTCCGTCTGTATATCTGTCACAGTAATTTATCTCAGAAACCATTTATCGTAAAATTCAGCGTAGTGATAAATCATACCTACCAGCACATATTGCAATATGTGCTGGTAGGTATGACTATGTGCTGATAGGTACTAAAAAATATTTATAGTGAAATTTTCCATAATAACCATTTTTTTATTGTTTTTTTTGGTTTTCGTGTAGGGTATCAATTGAAACTCTTTTAAAAACAATTTTTTTTGGAATTTCATTTAATATAGTTCAAAAGTTATTGTTGTCAATATTTTTAAATATATGTATCACCCCTTCCCTATCTTCCAAACCGCCAAAGGCAAAAAAAATACAATAAAACACGTTACCAGAAATTTATCGAAAAACGGACGTTGATCTGCTGATTTGCAGTTTTAAAAAAATTCACTACATTTATATATCTCAATTGTGGTTCATTCCACCACTTGGCAACATGCTGTAAATGCGCCTTAATAGAGGGCAGCATCACGATTGGGAGTGAGGAGATTAAGAAAGTCTTTCAGAATCTATACATATAATAAAACTGTAACAGAGTGAATTCTGTACATGGAACAACAAAAATCGACAGGGTGAAGTTGCTCACTAAACATATATATATATATATATATATATATATATATATATATATATATATATATATATATATATATATATATATATATGCGTGTAGTGACTGATGCTATATTCGTGATAGTTATTGAGATATTTGTAAATACGCAACACGAGTTTTATTTTCATACAAATCTAAGTTATATCTGTGCTATTAAATAATATTTTTAGTAATTGAAATTTAATAGTGTTCCACATAATTTAAAAAAAAACATTATTTTAATGTGAATATTGTGATAGAAATAATCGTTATAAACTTTTTAAAATATATTTTAAGTGTATTTCTCTAATTGAGGTTAAGTTTCGGTTATGTATTTTTAAGGGAGAGGACGTCATTACCGTGCGTTAATTAATAAAGCCTTTCAGAATCTCTACATATAATAAAACTGTAACAGAGTGAATACTGTACATGGCAAATATGTTTAAAAAGAGTGATTGATTTAGCGTATAGAATGGTAATAGAAGCCGGAAAACTTTGTTTTTAATATTTTTGTCCGTCCGTTAATTTGTTCTTCAATCACGCGAAATCTACTGTGCAGATTTTGGTGAAATTTTGTATGGTAATAGTTTATAACCAAGAGCAACATAAGAGATAATAATATATAAAAAATGTTTCTTATTCCAAATGTTACGCCAGTGAACTCGTGGGGCATAGCTAATGTAATCGAAGACTAGGAATAGATGATGCCGTAAATTTGGACTTAAAATATAATATAATGCTAGAATTAGGTATTTAATATATTAAACATAAGCACGAAATATGAAGATTACGCCTCTCATTAAATATACCTTACTGGCACTCTACAAATAAGGGAAAAACATTAACTAAAAAAACCTTAATCGACTTTTTTGACGATCAAATTATATACCGAAATTTTACGTGAATAAATAAATATAAAAAAATCACGTTATTAAAAGCTTTAGAAAACGGAAAGTTCTAAAAGACAACGCTTAAAATAATCTTAGCGCCGCACAGATAGGATTTTATTTAAACTGAAGCTTCTATTTTTCAAAATATAAAAAAACGTCTTTTATTTTTTCATCAACTTACATTCAGGAAAAAAACAAATATTAAAATACAATTTATAATCAAAGTGCAAAACTAATGTCTATTTTCATAAATGCGCATATATTACATGTTCAATACGTCAAGAATAATTTATTATAAAAAAAAAACATTCAATTAATTTCAATTCAAAGGTTGACTAATTCACCGATTGACAATCAGAAAAAATCCAAAAGACAAAATCCAACTTGTAATCATAATGCAAAATAAAAAAACAATATCCATTAACGCGCATATATTAAATTTTTAATACGTCAAGAATAATTTATTACAAAAAAAAACATTCAATTAATTTCAATTCAAAGATTGACAATCAGAAAAGAGCCAAAAGACAAAATACAATTTGTAATCATAATGCAAAATAAAAAAACAATGTCCATTAACGCGCATATTTAACGTATCAAGAACTGTACGAAAGAAATAAAAATAAAAATCTAGCAAGTGCATAATAACTTTTAGAAATTATTGTAAAAAAAAATCGCTTTTTGAATCTCTACCTGCTGCCTAAAGGAATTAACAATAAACTGTTAACCGACTTTGAAATTCGTTCTGCGTTGTTGCAAAAATGAACGCCTTTTTGGCTCTTTACGATTTATACGTAGCTTTTTCCAACGACCTTATAAAACTTGCGCTTTTAATAGATTTATACATTATCAAGCTTCGGCTTTTCATGGATTTATATCTACCAAGCTTGCGCTTTTCATGGATTTATACCTTATCAAGCTTGCGCTTTTCATGGATTTATACATTATCAAGCTTGTACATTTAATGGATTTATACCTTGTCCAGCTTGCGCTTTTCATGGATTTATATTTTATAAAGTTTGCGATTTTCATCGATTTATACTTTATCAATCTTGCGCTTTTCATGGATTTATACCTTATCAAGCTTTCGCTTTTCATGGATTTATACTTTATCAAGCTTGCGCTTTTCATGGATTTATACCTTATCAAGCTTGCGCTTTTCATGGATTTATACCTTATCAAGCTTGCGTTTTTCATGGATTTATACCTTATCAAGCTTGCGGTTTTCATGGATTTATACTTTATCAAGCTTGCGCTTTTCATAGATTTATACTTTATCAAGCTTGCGCTTTTCATGGATTTATATTTTATCAAACTTACGCTTTTCATTGATTTATACCTTATCAAGCTTGCGCTATTCATGGATTTACATCTTATGAAGCTTGCGCTTTCCATGGATTTATACCTTATCAAGCTTGTGCTTTTCCTGCACTGTTTCATCTGGATGGCTTAAAGATTTCCATATAAAAATAGCATTTACAAACTGTTACAGAAAATAACCATAAAAAAGGCAAAACTTCTAATTGAGGATTTAAATAAAAGTTTAGGAATTTACTTTTTTCATTTTGTCCATATAAAAATGTTATTTGTATTCTTGTAATCATAGCTACGTCCAACCTATATAAACTTTTGCTAATGCTACGGTTATTCATTACTGCAGTTCTCCACACGTATCAAATGTCGCACCGCATTATGGCCCTAGTCGTGATCAGAAAGGTCAACATGTTATACGTTTTTCTTTAATAGCTCACTATACGTGTCAAATTTCACACCGTATCATTGTAATATAAAGAATCATGCAATTCAACGATTGAAAATTCGGAAAATTAAAAGACAGTAGATAGAATACATCATAATTCAACGAGAAACAATGTTCATAAACGCGCGTATATTACATTTTTAACAAAAAAAATCTGGAGTGTGATTACGACCACGATAGAAGTGAAAACTTCTAATTTATATATATATATATATATATATATATATATATATATATATATATATACATATATATATATATATATATATACATATATATATATACATACATACATACACGGATTATATTAAATTATACTCTACTAAATATTAATCAAAAAGTGCGCACGGTGCGCTTAGAAAAATAGTTCACTTGGCCGATGCCGAAGGGAGACGACTTTACCCGATTAAGCGTCAGTCCCCCCGACCGTGACGGTTATTCAGTGTCACCGACCCAGGCGTGACGGCTCAGTTTCGTTCACTTCTCAGTGAAATTGCGCATAGTTACCCTAAAGAACTTTTCACTTCGGTAAAGTAAAAATGTAACGATGCACATAAGAAATTCGAAAAAAAATTACGCAAAATAATTAATATCGAACGCTCACTTTTTAAATACGCAGCCATTGCGTAAGTGAATTAAAAATAAACTGTTAAATGACATTGAAATTCGTAAATAGAAGTGTGACATTGAAGTTCAAAAACGATTACGCAAAATAATCAATATCGAACGCTCACTTTTTAAATATGCAGCCAATGCCTAAGTGAATTAAAAATAAACTGTTGAATGACATTGAAATTCGTAAATGAAAGTGTAACATTGAAGTTCAAAAACGAATTACGCAAAATAATCAATATCGAACGCTCACTTCTTAAATATGCAGCCAATGCCTAAGTGAATTAAAAATAAACTGTTAAATGACATTGAAATTCGTACATTAAAGTGTGAGATTGAAGTTCGTAAAATGATTACGCAAAATAATCAATATCGAACGCTCACTTTTTAAATAAGCAGCCACTGCGTAAGTGAATTAAAAATAAACTGTTAAATGACATTGAAATTCGTACATGAAAGTGTGACACTGAAGTTCGAAAAACGATTACGCAAAATAATCAATATCGAACACTCACTTTTTAAATATGCAGCCATTGCCTAAATTAATTAAAAATAAACTGTTAAATGACATTGAAATTCAGACATGAAAGTGTGACACTGAAGTTCGAAAAACGATTACGCAAAATAATCAATATCGAACACTCACTTTTTAAATGTGCGGCCATTGCCTAAGTGAATTAAAAATAAACTGTTAACATGACATTGAAATTCGTTCTGCTTTATTGAAATGAATGTCTTATTCATTCTTTACGAGTCTTACGTGGTTTTTTTCGACGACCTTGTCGAGCCTGCAAGTTTCATGTATTAATAAATTATTACTGAATATGGAGGATGCAACAGAACGCGATCTGTATTTTATTTCATCTTGGTGTCAAAGAGTCATTTACAAACTGTTATGAACAATAACCTGACTTTTCATAAAAAGATATTGAAATAAACGGTAAAATTATTAAATCTAAATTAAATAATTGTGCAGCTGCACGTTACTTGGATAATTCATTCATAAAATATGAGTGTTTTTGCGAAATAAATGGTTACGCGGCCAGCAAGAAAGGTACCGATATAGAATACCATAATCATACCATGTCATACAAATTCTTCAGGAATGGATTCGCGGGATAGTGCTTGTGTAACAAACAATAACTACGAAAGTATTGAACGAGATTATTCATTTGTCTGATTGACGATTTATATAAAATTTTAAAGAGCATAATTTTTACATTTGTCTACATAAGAGTGTTATAAATTGTTATGCGGCGAGCAAGAGGGGCACCAATATAGAATACCATGTTACATAAATTCTGTAGGAATGGAGACGCGGGGTAGTGCTAGTATAATCTACTCGTACAATAACTACGAAAGGATTGAACGAGATTACTCATTTGTCTGAATGCTGATTTATATAACATTTTAAAAGGCTTATTTTTTTAATTTGTCTGCATAAGAGTGTTACAAATTGTTATGTAGACAGGAAGAGGGGCACCAATATAGAATACCATGTCACATACATCCTGTTGGAATGGAGACGCGGGGTAGTGCTAGTATAATCTACTCGTACAATAACGACGAAAGGATTGAATGAGATTACTCATTTGTCTGAATGCTGATTTATATAAAATGTTAAAAGGCTTATTCTTTTAATTAGTCTGCATAAGAGTGTTACAAATTGATATGTAGACAGAGAAGAAGGGCACCAATATTGAATACCATGTCATAAAAATTCCGAAGAAGTGGAGTTGGGGGGGTAGTGCTAGTGTAATTAATATACAATAACTCAGAAAGTATTAAACTAGATTACCCATTTATCCGATTGGTGATTTATATAAAATTTGAAATGGCTTATTTTTTTGTTTGTCTTCATAAGAGTGTTATAAATTGTTCGCGACGAGCAAGAGGAGCACCAACATAAAATACTATGTCATACAAATTCTGCAGGAATGGAGTTGCGGGACAGTACTAATGTGATATATAATACAATAACTACGAAATTATTGAACGAGATTGTTCATTTGTTTGATTAATGATTTATATAAAATTTCAATCCGCTTATTTTTTTTTAATTTGTCTTTATAAGAGTGTTATTTGTATACTTGTAATAGCTGGATTCAAGTTTATGAAATTTTGTTAGTTTCCTTTACAATGATTCATTACCGCAGTTCTATACGTGTCAAATGTCACACCGCATCATGACAATAGTCGTGACCAGAAAGGTCAACATGTATAAACTTCGAACAGACCGAGCAGACAGGGCGTGGAGTGTGGCTCAATGAAAGCGTTGAAGCCTAACCACCATTCCATGGTCAATGGCACCGGCCGACACGCCAAATACCTATATACGTACCTCTCTTTCAGCAACCGTAACTTAAAACTAGCAATCGGTCTTTATCCTTTGTTACCTTTCACAGTACCTTCCTCCGTACTGTATTGTGTTGCACGAGACATTAGATTTAAAAACCAGCCGATCTGGTTTTTTAAACTTAATAGGAGGATGAAACAAGTTTTCACAGGAAATATTAGAAGTAGATATATCATTCTTATATCTTTAGTGCGTTATATAGTGATTCCAATTTTAACCTTCTTAATAACCTTCTCAATTAGCCAACCCACTACAATAGCGGTTATCTTAATGTTCACTTTAAAAATCAGTATGTTGTATCGCACTGGCTTTGTCTTAACCTTTATTGTTCGTTAAAGTAACGTTATTTTTCATAGGTGGAAACGGGTAGTATCACATAAATTTATAAAGAGAAAGCAAAGGTCGGAACTTTTTCGTCGATGATTATAGTTCTGTACTTACCTATGGATGACAGTTTTACAGGTTATTTTATTTTGTTACGCATCAAGTAATATTTATTCGTCGTGTCACTTTCAACACCGATCTCAAATTGTCAATTATAAATTGTGTAAAATACTTTCGACTATCTAAAGAAATATCTTTAGATAGTCGAAAGTATTTTATAAAAATATTATTTTTTATACTTTATTGGCTCTTCTGCAAATACTCCTATATAATGTTTACGAGCTGAAATATATAACGATATTTGTTAGTATGTAATTTAATACATAACATAATTTTTATAAGGTAACTATAAAAATTAGTCATTTTACTTTTCAGTTCGCTCGATTAGTTATGCCAGTAAGGCCAAATTTACTAAATTATCGAAATAAATATTTAAATAACCTATAAAGTTAGCCGTAACTGTTTTAGCTACCTTTATTTAATGTGAAATAAGGTGCCATTTTAAATTATGTTAGATGTCAAAATAAACGTTTCAGGACTTTGGATGTCAGCTTAAAGGCTAATAACTCCATAACGTTTATGTTATTCATAAAGTAACATTATATTGCATAGAGTTCAAGTGTTATTGTAAATTTTAACAACAAAAAGGCGGTCGAATGCGTGTCAGGAAACGCATAAAGTAGGGTTTCGTAGTCGTTTCTATCTCTTGACGTTGTTGATATAATTTCACTTGAAAGTTCTAATCAAACGCTAGTTTCTAAGATTTTTTCAGATTTTCCAAATTTTCTTTTAAAAACTACAGGTGAGGGATCAGTGCCATATTTGATCTTAATATTTTGTGAAGTAGCTTAAAAATGGGAAATTGTGAATGAACATTATTTTTAAAAGTTTATCTAGTGATATTCCACTAGATGATGCGCGCGAAGAAAATTTTTTCAACTCTACTTGTAAGGGATGGTAAGTTAATTTTGTTTAATAACCTCTTATATATTAATTGAGATCTTCATCTAGTGTCTAAGTGCAAAATTTTATGTAAAATATGTCTTATAGTGTAAAAACTGTAAAGCTGTGACAGACAAACGGACATGAGGAAATATAAGGGTTTCTTGTTTCACCCCCAAGTGTTATTGATTTTGGTCCATTCCTTCCTTCTATCGCCTTATCCTTCTGAACCAATATAACTTGTCTTTAATAATTCTTCTATATTCTAAAATATCATCAGATTTCCTGATCACCTAGTTTTGAAAATAGGTAGAAAGAGAGATCACATTTCCACATAATTTCAACTTATAATAATCCCAAACGTTATATATACATACATACAAAGATCCTGTTGTTTTGGAATCGGACTACAAAAATGTACTTAAATTTAATACCCATATCACCATTTACTTTAGCATCGGTACATATTCCAATTTCAAATAATTCTTAACTTTATCAATTTACCAAAAGATGGCTGTACTAGCAACATAGATTGCAACATTGTAATCAGTTCTTCTGATCAACCACCATCTCTTTGAAATAATATTGCAATATAACTTAAATTAACAAATACTCTGATTATTCTCGCTTCTCCCAGCCTCGTCACCGGTGTCACGCCGCCTTTAACTTAATAAAAAAACGCCGACTTACACAGATCCATCCGCCCACCGTAATTACGTTACGCGCGAGAATGTGACGGCGACGTTGAACCGCAGCGTGAATCATCGGGCGTCGCCACTAAACCACTGACCGCTCCTATTCACTTCATTTATTTTTCACACCGTCCAACACAGGTATTTAAACTGTGAGTCGAAAAAAAGACATTACCAATATAGCGTTAGCGATAATAAATTTCCGGTTTCCCACCATTAACCATGACGTTTCAGATCGGCATAAATTTTCAATTGACGGCTTTAACACCTAACTTTATAAGTATCGATACGTAATCGATCGCGATCGAATGTAATCGATATTTACGTATGAAACTATCGACTTCTGGCCACTTTATTCTATTCATTCTCTTTGGTTCGCCGCGGATCTCAAAATTCGAATAAAGTCATGGCATTCCATTTTCAAAATAAACCGTTCACCTGTCTTTTTGCTACGGTCCGTTTGTCATAATCTCATAGTTTTAGTAGTTGGTTCTCTATCTGGAGAGAACGAACTCTAGATAATCAAAGATAAAGATATACCGACGTACATTAAAAAGAGATTGCAGAAAATGGGTCTAGAGTTATAGAAATAAATTGAATGGAATTTAATTAAATTAAGAAGCTGATATTTTTCAAACCCAAAAAAAACCAAATTAATCAACGATTGACAATTAGGAAAGAGCAAAAGATAGTAGATAGAATACAACTTGTTATCATAACGCAAATAAAAAAAACAATGTTCATAAACGCGCCTATATTACATTTTTAACATATTAAATATTGACCATAAGAAATAAAAATAAAATAAAAATGTAACGAAGTGCATAACAACTTTTAAGACACAATTACACAAAATATGCAATTTCAATCACTTTTTAAATGAGCGGCCATTGCCTAAGTGGATTAAAAATAAACTGTTAACTGACATTGAAATTCGTTCTGCGTTGTTGAAATGAATTTTTTTGTCATTCTTTACGAGTTTCACGTGTTTTTTTTCGACAACCTTGTCGAGCCTGCAAGTTTCACTCCACTGGTGTTATATCATCCATATTCATATCTGAATATGGAGGATATAACAGAACGCGATCTGTATTTTATTTCATCTTGCTGTTTAAAAGAGTCCATAGAATTCAGACATTTACAACAATATATTAGTAAAATTAACCTAGCTTTTCATAAAAAATACAAGATATCTCATTTATCTGATTGATAATTTATATAAAATTTTAAAAGACTTATTTTTTTTAAATTTTGTCTATGCAACAGTGTTATTTTTATTCTTGTAATAGCTGGATCCAACCTATATGATCTTTCGCTAGTGTTCTTTTGTAAGTAGTACATAGGTAGTTCTTATGGAGAACTCAATATGTAACGAAAAATTAAACAATTTTTTATAATTTTCCATTTTCTTTCGCATATACCATAGAGTGGAGTGTTGCTGAAAAAAATGTTATAAATCGAAAATTGCGTTTCATTATCAATTTCTCATTTTTAACCTGCATTTGCTAAATACTAAGTTTCGAAAAGATGTGTTTTATACCTGCCCTTAGAATTTTTCAATCACGGGTCGCAAAGATTTCAAAAAAATATAAACATTTAGGAATTTTCAAATACAATTATTTCACTAACTTCCCTTAACTATTTTATGAGATATAGACGATTGTAAATCCTACGTTGTGCGTGACATACACCTAGCTGGTCTTTTTTTTCTATGTTTGGATTTTGTTCCCATAAACTTAACTATAGTCAAGTTACATTCGTGTTATATTTTAATAAAAATTATTAAAGTGTCATTCAATAAAGAAGAAATCCAAGCCATTGCTAAGATAATGTTAAACTTACCGTTAGTGAATTAATTTTTGCTATACAAAATTCAAATTTAAAGCTCCACATCGTTTAAAAATATTAAAGAAGTAAGACAAGGAGACGTACTTGCTTATTTCGTGTTTATCTGCAGACCACGAAAGATAAGGAACTATATTCACGATGACACGATGTCCGGGAATAACTGTCGGAGATAACGCTATTCGTTGGCTATAAAGGAATAAACTGTCGTTGAAATAAAACGTAAAACGCGCCCTTTTTCTAATTGAATGCAAAAAATATTCTTTTTAACACACCCATTACTTGCCTGGAACGCGGTGCTTACCCGGACAGCTAGATGTTTTTGCAACTGTTCGCGAATTATTCTCCCGAATGGCGCTGATTTATGCGCGCAAGTACCTATGTACGATAAAGATGACAAATAATTATAAATTTTATTTTCAATTTTCTGAAAAAAAAGCAACTTTCAAACTTTATTTTTACGACAATCAACTATTTTTCAGTCAACGGATAACGTTGTTTTTTGTCCGACAATTATTCCCGGATACCGTGTATACAAATTGCAAGATATACAAAAGTATTATAGAAAACATTTATAACCTTTAATAAATAGGCAAGCAAAAAGAAAATAAAAATAAAGAAATAAAAAACAATAATGCACAAAGAAGCAATAAGCAAACATTTCACTTTTTGAAATCCGAACTGATAATAATAAAGCGATAAGAAAAAGTAAAAAAAAAACTTTTAAGCTAAGAAGTCAACTCTGATCAAATATAATCAAAAGAAAAACAAAAACAATAATGTACAAGTGATCATTAAAACCGTTCTAATAATCAATTCTGCCAATTTCAAAAAGAAAAAAAATTAACTAACATTATTGGTGATGTATTTCATAACGGTAACTCTTTAAAATGAAGACATAATTAAATTTTTAAAACTAAATAGAACGAAATGGATGGCTCTTTTACGAACAGAAGAAAAGGATATAAGCAGAACAGCCTTTTTTGTAACGGACCAAGGTGCAGACTGAAATCATCAAAATCAAGAATTAGAAATCCATATCTGGAAAAAAGCAGGTTGAGAAAACTTTTAAAGAAAGCCAATATCCACGACAAACTGTCGGTATCTTTGGGATTGCAGTATTGCAATGACTTTAATAATAGACGGGGTCGTGGCTTTAATAATAGAGCAACGCATCGCAAACGGCATTCAATGCCAACGAAGTGTAGAAACCAACCATCGCAAACGAACGTACGATGCATTATTAATTCAATTGATTTCTCCATTCTGGAAATTATTATCTTAAGAACGAATACTGGAAGGAAATTCGAAAGAAGAATAAGATTAATAATACATTAGCAGAATTGACGTTAGCTACCAGCAGGTGGACCTTGGGATCAAAATAACAATGAACTATTTGCAGCAAACCGGGAAGACAAAGGAGATAGAAAAAGGAAGACCTGATGAACTAAAAAAACACGAGCGCATCAAACATGTTTCGCTCTGTTGAATCGCGACACACATGAAGTGATTCTGGATTCACCGTAGGTGACAATCGGATTGTGAGCCATGACGAAAATATTCAGTCCGACAACTGTAAAAGTTCGCCGTAACGCTTGAAACCAGCCACCGAGCACAATAACCACCGAAACAAAAGATCGATTAGTAAAAGTCCATAGGAACGACCTGAATGCATTATTCATTACCTTTTGTGACATCGAAACAAAAGATCGGATAGGAGAAGTCCATAGTAAGGATTTGAAGACCTTGTGTTGCATTATGTATTATCCTTTGACATACCGAGACAAAATATCAGTTAAAAGAAGCCCAGAGTAACGATCTGAAAATCTTGTGTTGCATTATTCATTATCCTTTGAGATAACGAAACGAAATATCAATTAAAAGAAGTCCAGAGAAACAATCTGAAGATTTTGTGTTGCATTATGATTTATCCTTTAAGACACCGAAACAAAAGATCGATTATAATAAGTTCATAGTAACAACCAGAAGATCTTAAACATCGCTTTTGAAGTTGCATTATGAATAAGCCTAACTAGAAATTTACTTATTCTAAATTCTGATCTCAAACTACAATATCAGGTTTCAATAACGTTTTCTACATTCCTAATATAATAGAAAATAACAATGCACATGAGTAAAAAATAAAAAGAGACAGAGTAGTAACCGTGTTGCAACTTTCAACGTGGGACTATGGCGCTGCCGCGTCCCTTTTAAAAGAATTTATCAAATCGGTAACAGATGGAGTTAGTCTGCTATGAACCTTCTTCCTTTAGTAATACAATATAATGCGAACAGAATCGAATAGATGGCGTTAGCTTCGTATGACTTTAATTTTTTTTTCTTTTATAGTATATGCAGCATACAAAATAGTGTGAAATTTAAATTTGTAATATGTAATGTGATTGAAAATTAACTGTATCCGAGAAATAAAAAGTGGAGATTTGAGGAGATGTACTTTCATCAAAATAAAAGTATTCCGTTAGCATCAAGGATGTGGTCAATGACAGTAATGGAAAAAGACATCTTCAAAGGAAATGCTAGTGAATAAACACGACGTGACTACGAATTTTTTTTATTTTATAGGGCTCAGCGGATCGAACAGAACAATAAAATTCCGAGGGCGGAAATTCTTTTTCCAAAATTCCGCGGAAAGTTGAGTTACACCCCCCCCTCCCCAACAAAAAAATATTTAAAGTGTGTCCTACTAAAACTAAAAAAAAAACATTGGATTGAACCTAGACAAATTGCACACTATTCGCTTTGGTCGATCGGTGGAGTTCATTGTTTTAGATATAAATGGAAGAGATTCCTAAGATATAAGCAACAATTTGATTTTTTTTTGATAGTGAGTTATTGTTGAATGGCTGTTACTTTTTTTATCAAAGACCAAAATACCGTTTTGACCGTTCTGTCTGATTTTACTCCAGACAGCTCATTTTTATTGTTCTGTGATCATTAGTTTTGCCGGTACATGTGCTCATAACGTGGCGTATTGTCACACATCGTAATCTCTAAAGTGACCTTAGTCTAGTAACCGTAATTAGGAAGTTCGACATCAAAATTAGGTCCCAACTTAGATGTGAAATAGCTGTTGCTCTTTCAAAAATCAATTACCTTATTGGTTCTAATTTTTGTAGCTAGACGCAGGTGTCAATCGTAGCATATCAGATGGCAAACATATACACATATACGAGGTTTATACTTCATAATATATAGCACGACTTCGACTTCTTGGCGATCAGTGATTGTCGAGACATTTGATTCTCATACAGCATCCAAAAATACTTGTCCAATGTGTCGAGAGCCATTATTAAGAAATCTGAGTCAGCCCTTCAAAACAATTCTGGTTACACAAAGCCATCCAGTTATTTCGATACAAATACGTAAGGCTACCGCAGAGAGGATATTTATGCGTCCACAAAGACTTATTCTGTCATTTAACTGGAATTTGAAACACCCAAACTGTCCCGTACACTAACTTAAAATGATGTAAAAAACCAGACAGCAAGCGACAGTAGGAAAGGATTTTTCTGAGTGTCGCCTGCTATTTTTATTCTCAATTCGTTGGTGGGCGAACAAATGGGTAGGACATAATTTGTACACAATTAAATGAAGCTACGTGATGTAGTATTATTTCTACTTTCTTTCATTTCTTTACCACGACCTAGGTTTCGTTGTATTACAACATCTTCAGGTGGGATATTAGCAAAGATACTATACAGGATAGTTAAGAGCAATCTTTGCTAATAGCCCACCTGAAGATGTCATACAACGAAACTTAGGTCGTGGTAAAGAACTTAAAGAAAGTAGAAATAATACTACATCACGTAGTTTCATTTAATTGTGAATAATGAATTTCTACAAAATTAACGCCAAATATATTCAACATAATATGTAATTTAAGAAATACGATTAAGGAGTTTTCCCGGCAGAAGAAGTTTAGACTGAGGTTGCAAAGTTTAACGAGTTTTAACCAATAATTTATCACTGTTTAACAAAGTTATTTTGGCCGACATTAATCGACGAAAATGGGATGACATTTTTTTCCGAAATCGCGACGTCAAATATTCTATAAAATTTACATTAAAAAAATTGTGCGTCTGTCTGCTGTGAATAATCTCAGGAACTACTTATTCCATTAAGATGAAAATTAAAAGAAATACGAGTTACGATGCTACGCCAAAGTGGTATCAAACAGTGACAGTTGTCGTGAAACAAGTCGAGTATTAATGAACGAGTTACTGTTACGAGTAACTGTGTTTTAATAGAAAAAAATATTTCATTTCATCGACACACATGTTATTAAACTCACCCTCACTCGACCGCACGAGTGAGGGTGAGTTCCGCACCCCAAAGACACTAAACAGAGCCCTCATAGAATCACTCGATTGTAAGCTTGTCTTCTAGTCAACTATCGAACCATTGGTGGTGGTAGACTTACGAATGTGATACGGAGATGGACGGATATTGCGAAATCAAAAAGTCAACTTGGGCTAAAAAAGCCAGAAAATCAGATAAAATCATACCAAATATAATTTCGAAACCAGACCATCAAAAAGCCTTATGATATTCTGGAAATATAGCAAAGATTAAAGAAAAACAAAAAGAAACCGGCATTAATCTTATTGCTTAGTTATCAACGAATTTTTTCTAGCAAACTGAAAAATGTCTTCCATTAAGAAGAATAACCACAACAATTTAATCACGTCGCATTATTAAGGCTTATTACAACCCTTGACCCTTTCGTGATTTCGCTTAGGTATTATCCTTTATTTGCAGTATTATAGATGTTAATGCCGCATTATTAAAACAAGCTTACCAACACTAGTTTCGTAACTTCTGTTAATATTCTGGGAATACAGATACTTCTACCTTTCGTTATCTATCTGCTTTAATACTGTTGCCTTTACCTGTCGTTATCTATTTTCTTGTAATACTGTTACTTTTACCTGTCGTTACCTAACTTCTATCATACAGTTACTTTTACCTGTCATTACCTATATTGTTGTAATGCTGTTACTTTTACCTCTCCTTATCTATATTTTCGTAATATTCTCACTTTTACCTGTCGTTACCTATCTTCTTGTACCGTATTACAAGAAGATACCTGTTGTTACCTAATTTCTTGTAATACAGTTAGTTTTATCTGTCGTTACTTATCTTCTCGTAATGCTGTTTATTTTTACCTGGCATTACCTATCTTCTTGTAATACCGTTTCTTTATGTATCTTCTTGTAATACCGTTTTTTTACCTGTCATTATCTATCTTCTCGTAATACTGTTACTTTAATCTGTCGGTACTTATCTTCTTGTAATACTTTTACTTTTACCTGTCTTTACCTAGCTTCTTGTAATACTGTTACTTTTACCAGTCGTTACCTATCTTCTTATAATACAATGGACCTTCAACATAAAATTTCATTCGAAGATGATCGTAACTTTGTTGTCGATCAAGACAACATTAAAATTCATAAAAAAATACAGAATGAAAATTATCTCGTATTAAATTCATCTTAACCTGATTCACACAATCTTTAAATTGCTGCCAATTCGTAAAAGCAAATACAAACGGCAATAATTTTATTATCATCTTTATTAGAATTGGTTAGCTCTAATAACATTCTTTACTATACTTTTACAGCCCTGTGCTAAGAAAGAATACGAAAGTCAAGAAAGTGAAAGGAAAAATAAAACTTTTCCTAAACAATTTTCGGATCTAATAGTGCCGCTACCACTAAAATAGTTTAAAGTTACTGTTGGAACTCCCTAAGACAAAGTATTAATTAGCTCACGGTATATAACTGAATGTTTAAAAGTTTCATGAAACCTAAATGCAAACTTATTAGAAGTAATGAATTAAAAAGTTTCATAAAACCTGTCAACGCTCGTTTTACAGTTACTTTTACTTGCCGTTAAGTAATCGCTACTTTACGCCGTTATAAACTTAGCGCGCCCGTACGCAAACATTATGAGAACGGAACTGTTGTGCAAAACATTTACCTCGATACAGTAAGCGTAATGCGAGTCCACTATTTACTCAAACCCAATTTCGCCATTCCCGCTCACAATACGATGTCTAAAGTCTTCTCTGTTCTTGTATCAAATAAAATTGAATCCCCTTCAAAGTTTACTTTGATTCCGAGAAACTATTAGTTAAAATCAATGATACCCAAACTTGGTGTATATGGTCAACTTGGTGTATTTGCCGGGCGTCCACGATAGCAAGAAATAGATATGGCGTCCACAAGTTGAAAGTAATGCATTTGTTGCCCCCATATATTTGTCTCTATATCGTGGAATAATTCTACTAGTAACATTGTATCAGATTTTTAATGGTCCCCCCACGAGATCTACGATAGTAAGAAAAAGATATGGGGTCCACAAGTTGAAAGTAATGCATTTGTTGACCCCATATATTTTTCTCTATATCTTGAAATAATTCTACTAGTAACATTGTATCAGATTTTTAATGGTCCCCCCACGAGATCTACGATAGTAAGAAAAAGATATGGGGTCCACAAGTTGAAAGTAATGCATTTGTGGACCCCATATATTTTTCTCTATATCGTGGAATAATTCTACTAGTAACATTGTATCAGATTTTTAATGGTCCCCCGCGAGATCTACTATAGTAAGAAAAAGATATGGGGTCCACAAATTGAAAGTAATGCATTTGTGGACCCCGTATATTTTTATGGATACCGTGGACACCATGGGTCACCCATTAGAACTCTGATAGAATATTACAAGTAGAATTATTTGAAACAAGCGCTAACGAAGAATTTATCGTTTTTCAAGTCGTGAAGAACTTTTTGTTATAATTTTTGTTCACATATTTCCATAATTTTCTATGTATTTTATTATCCTTGTGCAAGTTTTTATTAAGAAAACACCGAAAAAATTATTAAAATTGGATAATTTTTGGAAGAGATACAGTTTTTTTCGAGACAAGGGTAAATGACATCAAAAACAAAAGATTTCTTTGGATTTACATAAGAGCAAAAAAAAACATGGCACTAAAACGGTTAGTGTATCTAATTGGTACATATGGCGAACTTATTGCTATAAGAGCAATATCTTACAACCAACCAGAACACCAGTTGTTTTACCACTTTACTTTTATATAATGAACTAACTTTTACTCAGTTACAAACTTATTTATTTATTTATATACTTTAATGTATCTAATTGGTAAATGTGGCGAACTTATTACTATAAGAGTAATCTCTTACAGCCAACCGCACCGCTCAACGAACGTGAGCCACACAATCAAAAGCCGTATGCCTTGTGATAAACCCAACACACCGCGGCAACGACTTATGGCGCGAAATTATAACAGGTAGCGCCAGAATAATAACAGGTAGCGCCAGAATAATAACAGGTAGCGCCAGAATAATAACAGGTAGTGCCAGAATACTAACAGGTAGCGCCAGAATAATAACAGGTAGCGCCAGAATAATAACAGGTAGCGCCAGAATAATAACAGGTAGCGCCAGAATAATAACAGGTAGCGCCAGAATAATAACAGGTAGCGCCAACTAACATTATTAAGTGAAATTAAATATTAATTAATTATATTCGTGACTATAATATAAATGGCAATAAAAACAAAAATATTCCCCTATAAATTAGGCATTAAAGTCCTTTATATTGTTTATGTAGCGTTTCAAAAAACCACGTCGATTCGTTGTTCCATTGCGACGTTACTTCGTTATTCCGTTCGAGTACTTTTTAAATTTCAAATAAGAATTTTCCCAAAGGAATGATATTTCTCGAGACAAAATGTAGCCATGTCATTTTCCGGCCCGCCAACTTTGTCCGTACAAAAACTCACGTCGATCCGTTGCTCCGTTGAGACGTAAAAGGAGAACAAACAAACACCTGCCGCATTTATAGTATTAGTTAGGACTTTCTTTTTTATAACTATAGCCAAATATTAAATAAAGAGTATCTGTTGTTATTAATTACGCTCTATATGCGCCTTTTTTAAACTGTTTTATGCTTTATATATTTTAAAGGTTTATTTTTAGGAATATTTTGTTAATTTCCATTAAAACTTCCATGGAAAATAAAGGAAATTATATACAAAAGAAAAAGAAGCTAATTTCTTAAAAAAAATTAAATTCTGGTCTAATACATACCTTACAAAAGTTAACATAGTGATAAAGCGCATACGGTGCCACCAAGCGGGCAATCCTTGCACGACTAGAGATGCACAATATTTTCCTTGGTATCGATATCTTGGATTGATCTAGATCGTAACTACACTATATAATATTAAAGATGCATCGTGTAGTTACGATCCGATCCTCCAAATATCGTATCAACTACTATACATTAAAAGACTTTTTGAATATACGCAACAGTTAACTTATTATTTAGTTAAAATATAATAACGTTTATGAAAATAATATGATGATATAAATTCAGTAGGAAGTAATGAAAAACATAAAAATATTTGGCCGCAAATTTAAATAACAGCTTTCTACGTTGCTGATAGACTATATATATATATATATATATATATATATATATGTATATGTATATGTATATGTATATGTATATGTATATGTATATGTATATGTATATGTATATGTATATGTATATGTATATGTATATGTATATGTATATGTATATGTATATGTATATGTATATGTATATGTATATGTATATGTATATGTATATGTATATGTATATGTATATGTATATGTATATGTATATGTATATGTATATGTATATGTATATGTATATGTATATGTATATGTATATGTATATGTATATGTATATGTATATGTATATGTATATGTATATGTATATGTATATGTATATGTATATGTATATGTATATGTATATGTATATGTATATGTATATGTATATGTATATGTATATGTATATGTATATGTATATGTATATGTATATGTATATGTATATGTATATGTATATGTATATGTATATGTATATGTATATGTATATGTATATGTATATGTATATGTATATGTATATGTATATGTATATGTATATGTATATGTATATGTATATGTATATATATATATATATATATATATATATATATATATATATATATATATATATATATATATATATATATATATATATATATATATATGTATATATGTATATATATGTATATATATGTATATATATGTATATATATGTATATATATGTATATATATGTATATATATATATATGTATATATATATATATATATATATATATATATATATATATATATATATATATATATATATATATATATATATATATATATGTATATATATATATATATATATATATACTTTCTGAAAAAAATTTTAACCATTGTGTTTTGTAATCAATAAAAAAAATTACAAATTTAAATTTTCTAATTTTAGGCGTTTTTAAAAATAAAAGTCTTGATAAACGGTCTGGATCTAAGAGACGTTTTAAATTAGTGATGCACGATATTTTTCTTACTATCGATGTCATGGAACGATTCGGATCGTAACTGTATGATATGATACTGAGATCATATCAAACGGTCACGATCCGATCCTCCAAATATCGTATCGATCGATCGGGTATGGAATAAAAGACTTTTCAAATTTATACAACTTTTAATTTATTGTTTAGTTAAAACAGAATAACGTGCCTACATAGTAGATACGGAAAAGTATACGATATAAATATAGTAAATATATAATGAAAATAAAAATATTCGAATCGATCATCTAACTGCTTTCTCTGTTGTTAATGCACTATTTAGTATTTCTAAAAAAAATTTGACAAATTTTTTGTAACCAATAATAAATGACTACAAATTGCAATCTTCAAATTTTAGCCTCTTTACAAATAACAATTGACAATGTCTGGATTTAAACCGGCAATTGAATATAGAAACATATTTACATCTATCCACCTTCAAACTTTAAAACATAATTACTCATCGCCTCCACTTTTAAGTTGCCGCATGGAGGTATACAGACAAAGCAAAGTCTGCCTGCGACCGCCGCCAATCGCTAATTAAACATATCAAATACTTTGTTATAAACAAATTTGACAATTTAGTTGGTCTGACTGTACCACTTGATACGTTCGATCCGATATTAGTATGTTAGTATCGATCGAAACCTCTGAATTTAATCCGGTAATCGAATATCAAAACATATTTACATATATCCACCCTCAAACTTCAAAACATAATTACTCATCGCCTACAGTCTGCCTGCGACCACCGCCAATCGCTAAATAAACATATCAAATACTTTGTTATAAACAAATTTGACTATTTAGTTGGACTGACTGTACCACCACTTGATACGTTCGATCCGATATTAGTATGTTAGTATCGATCGAAACCTCTGAATTTAATCCGGTAATCGAATATCAAAACATATTTACATATATCCACCCTCAAACTTCAAAACATAATTACTCATCGCCTACAGTTTTAAGTTGCCGCATGGAGGTATACAGACAAAGCAAAGTCTGCCTGCGACCACCGCCAATCGCTAAATAAACATATCAAATACTTTGTTATAAACAAATTTCACAATCTAGTTGGACTGACTGTACCACTTGATTATATTATTGATACGTTCGATCCGATCGATCCAAACCTTTAAATTATTTGTTTGCATCGACCTAAAATATCGAAGTGTCGTAAGTACTATCCTATCCGACACTTTCAAGTGTATCGGCACTTAAATGTATCGGATCGGATAGTGAACCCTATCAAAGGTCTTTTCACGCTACGACAATTACCACTTTCATTTTCGACGTCCAAAGGGCGGATTCGACACGCACACTTCCGACTTTTGAACCACTCCAAGGTCAGAGAGCGAGGTCAGATGAAAGCGTTGAATCGGTGTTCAGCCAACGACGGTGATAACCGAAGAGTCACGACCTCGTTCGCTGTTCACTGTACAACCTTGGTGCGATGTGACTCATCACAGTTGTATAGACGACCAAAATAGGCATTCTTTGTAAAAAAAAAAATTTACATGTTGCGACGAGATGTATTCAATGTCAATGTTTAACTAACGAAACGACTATATTAATCATTGTCGAGAGCCCGTGTTGTGACTTGTTGAATATGCAATGCTTATGTTGTGTCATGTTAGTTATGAAGTTTTTTTTGTAATACGTTCCTTTGTTTAAAAACTGGTTTCAATTCTTATGCGCAATTATCGTACAAGAAAAAAGTTGTATTTAATTAAATATTTCGCCAGTTCAGCCCGAAATACAGAGTAATTTACCCTGTATAATTGGAACAACATTACGTTTAGTAGGATGGTCACTTCCAAACATTTCCTTTTCTTCATCAGATCCCTTCGATATTTTCACGACATTTTTCAGTTCCGTAGTCAAAAAAGTAACCCTTATTATTTAATGTCCGTCAGGCCGTCTGTCACAATATCTAGTTGTTACAATCTTAGACCTATTTGCGTGAAATTTTACAAGTAAAAGAGCTTGAGGCGAAGGCCTCAATTAATATGTCATAAAATATAACAACAATTGTTATTTTTAATATACTTCCGCCGAAGCCAAATTTCTTTGCTCACCCCACCGGTTGTGGTATTAATTGAAAGGTTTTTTAATACTAAATTAAAGTTCTTTTACCATTTTTCATTATTAAGTTCTGTTTGCAAATTATTGAGCTTCAAAATAACATGAAATATCTCCAATAAAACCTCTCTATTTTTTTAAACGTGGATTTGAAAAATTCCAAAAAACTCTATGTAGTTGCATTTGATTTGACTTTCGTAATGTCTAAGCCATACTCATCGCGATAACCCGAATATTTGCGTTGTCGCGATATATGTAGCTAAGTCTTCGCGAAGACTTCGGCATTTCGGACGAAGCCGAAGACACTTCGCTCCTCTATCGGTAAACTCTCGCACATCAAAGGGTTTTTATGTGATGAACTTCGCTTGCGCGGCCACACTCAGTGTTGCCAATTTAGCGACTTTGTCGTTAGAAATGACGACTTTTGCTTAAGTCTTAGCGACAAAAATAATTTAGCGACTTATCTAACGATTTATGGAGTATCACTCCACTCCATAAATCGTACCATGCAAAAAAAATTTTAAAGATAATTATTAAAATTATATATATATATATATATATCGCCCATTGGTAGAAATAGGTAGAATCCGTTGTAGAGACTTTGAGTCTAGCGGCTTGGATTTATTGGAGTTAGCAACACTGGCCACACTTCAGTCAGCGCACAGACACAGAGCGTAACGGACGTGTCGGCGTAAATTATGTTATACGACGTATCATTTCGATATGGATTCGAGTAACGAGAAAATTTTAGAGTAGATAGTTACTATCCACCATCGCCTTTTCTCTATTTTTTTCTCATTATGTAGATAAGACAAAATACATAACAAAAAATAGAGTAACCGCTTCGTTCATCTCGTTTTTTGCGTTTGCTTGTCGCGATAGAATATCAAAACTATGTATGTGGCCATGCATATTCGCCGTAGACCGAATACGAAATTTTCTCGCATGAATATTATCGCGAAGTTGTCACGATGTATGAGGCCCCAGTATAACAACTAAGTATTTCGGTTAATTCGCAGCAACGATTACAACTACGGAAATACTTCTTTAATAAATTAAAACAAACGTGCTTAACTTAAGTTATAATAGTTTTTTAAGTTATTATAACTTAAGTTAAGCACGTTTGTTTTAATTTATTTATAATTCCACTCAAACTTTATATTTCAACATTCGCTATATGTATTTTCTAAGTGCTGATGTACATTGAATTCCGTATTATTATGGATATTTCAATACGTAATATGCCGGGAAAATGAGTGCAAAAACACTTAAGTATTCGTTGTTGTTTAAGTTATATTACTTAATATATCAATGTTTCAATTATATTCGCACTCGAAAAAATATTTTGTACAATTACGTCAGTACTCAAATAAATCTTTTGCGCAATTATGTCAGTACTCAAACGATATCACGCGTATTTACATATAGAGGATTAATAGTCTCAATGCAGGACAGTTAACTTATTCGCCCCATGAAGTGTACTTTAGTAAAGAGTATTTCGTGTGTATATATGTGTGTATGCACACATATATGTGTGAATATATATATATATATATATATATATATATATATATATATATATATATATATATATTACACTTTATTTACGTCGTGAAATAAATTATACCTTTTAAACATCCATCGCCCTCTCGCGCTTTACCCACACTCGAAATATTTCCACATTTTTGGAGCAAATTTCAAAAGGCTGATTTCGACGTTAACCGTGAATCATAGCAACGACCGCTTGGCATCACCAGTTAGCCTAATGTGTTCTAAAGCGCGCGTGCCATTTGTCCATTTATTTCTTTTTTTTTTGTGCGCGACCTTAATTATCTTCGTGCGAAAGTGGCCAGTGATCAGCGCAGAGATGTAATTATGTGGAAAGTTCGAGCGCCGTCACAGTTTGGTGTCATACCAATGGTTATATTCCAATAACAATGAACGTTGAGCCTGCTTTAGTGTTGGCATCCAATCGAGTTATTACTCTTCGCACTGCGTCGTTTCTCGATGGCTTCACATTCGTGGCACACGGTGGCGAATGGCCAGTATTCCCTCTATCGCTAATAAATTACGTAAAACACCAGCCACGCCTTATCATAGCCTGATAGTTGCTATGCCTATTTATTTTATCAACAAAGATATTATTTTATTTTATCAATAAAATTGAATTTTCTGTCTGTAATTTTCGAATTTTAAATACATTTTCCTTTTTCCAATTTTCAACTTCTAAATACGTTTTCCTTGTGCCTATTCTAAAACGAATCTAATGTTAAAAAAAACATTTTGTCTGTCTGCCCGTGCGAATGGATTTGACTCGCAAAAATACCAAAGCTATGGGCATTAATTCTATTTACTGACATTGTTACAGAAAGTAACCCTAGCACCAATCTCAAACGGTTCCGAGGTTATGATGGCATTGTATTGGATTCCATGAATTCTACACACTTACTTCTTGGTGCTATGACACTGACACCATACGTATTGTATAGTTCATACTCTATACCTAATGCAGGTCAAAAATGCATTCAGATACAGTGTAACCTAGAAATCTTCTTGTATAGGACCATATAATTACTGTACTCTTCGATTAGTATCTAATATAGTTTTCTACATATTCGTAAATATTCCGTAGGTACCTGTACCTGTGGTACAGCAGCAAAACCAACTTCAAAGTGCGCCATCTATGGTATAGTAGCAAAACTAATTCTATAGATCGCCATCTAAGGTGCAGAGACGAACGCTTGACTTTGAAAAACTTTTTCGATGAAATTCTATGAGGCGCAATGTATGGTGCGGTAGCAAAACTCATGATTATATATGTTTATACCTTATTTATATTTTTTTCTAAATAACATGTCAAAACAAATTCAAAACCCCGCGCGAACGACGTTGTAGGCCAACTAGTTCATTTATAATCCTAAATGTATACGAAAATAAATGAAAAATATAAGTCGCGAGTTACAGAAAAAACATACTCATTGCAGCGTCTTCAACAATTTATTAAAGCTAAAAACCAATAAAATTGGCCAATTGCTTGTTACAATTACGAGTATTCAGATAATTTTCATTTTTTCTTATCTACAGATCGATGTCTGGAGGGCTATAGTGTCATTAACGTAGCCTAATCACTCGGGCATGCACTTTCGAAATCGATTAAAATAAAATTACTTTTATGCAACCATAAAAAGTTGCAATTAATTCTATTGAAACACCTGTTATCTAAAAGTTTCGAAACGCAAATGAGCCATTTTGAAATATATTTCACAACAATAATTTTTAACAAAAGCTTTTACTCAAGAGTTAAGACATATTTTGCTCTGTGCAATTTAGACAAACTTTAAATCATGATTATCTATTAGAATTAGTATTAGGAATATCCAAATAAGTGCGTAAAACTAAAGTACTTAACAAAATGAAAGGGTGCCTAACATACTAAAGAAGTTTGGTTCATTTTTATACAGCTATAATATCGTAAAAAATGGTTTTGTTAAAATGAAAAAAATTCCGTTTTAAAACTCGAAGTAACTTATTTTTAAAGCATTCTTTTGTTTTTCTTTATTTACTGCAGAACTTATTTTTTAAAGCATTCTTTTGTTTTTCTTTATTTACTGCAGAACTTATTTTTTAAAGCATTCTTTTGTTTTTCTTTATTTACTGCAGAACTTATTTTTTATAGCATTCTTTTGTTTTTCTTTATTCACTGCAGAACTTGTTTTTAAAGCATTCTTTTGTTTTTTTTATTTACTGCAGAACTTATTTTTTAAAGCATTCTTTTGTTTTTCTTTATTTACCGCAGAACTTATTTTTTAAAGCATTCTTTTGTTTTTTTTATTTACTGCAGAACTTATTTTTTAAAGCATTCTTTTGTTTTTCTTTATTTACTGCAGAACTTATTTTTAAAGCATTCTTTTGTTGTTTTTTTATTTACTTCAGAACTTATTTTTTAAAGCATTTTTTGTGTTTTATTTACTTGCAGAATTATAAATTTAGAAGTAAAATAAAAAAAACTCGATTATTTTTCTATTTTGACAATCGCACGAGGGAAAGAATTTTCATCTCATAAAATCCATTGCTTGCTCCTCAAAGTGAAAGTTACTGGCTGTGAAAGAAAAGAAAAATTATTTTTTGATTTTTACTCCTAACAACTCCTGAACAAATGAGCACTTAAAAACATGTTCCGTTTCGAAAACCTCTATAAATACCTCCTTTAAGAATATAATGAGGTGACATTTTTTACTTTCTTTTAAGTTGCAATAACCATTTTAAAATTATATAAAAATTAGCGTCTTTTCACATTTTTTACTGAGTATGGCATTATGTTTTAAAAAATAATTTAATTTATGTAGTCTTTACGGTTTTTTTTATGATAAAAGTATTCTCAACCATCACGCAAAAGGGTGATAGATCTGATGTTTTCCCATATATCCCACATGGTAAAAACTGCGGTAATGGATAAAAAAAAATGTGAGGCTTCATTGGACACCTGCCAGATGTGAAACATCTAAATTTTTTTATATTGAAAGTTTACCATAGCTTTTACCATTACTGTAGGTACTTTAAATTAATAAACGCGTTTAATGTTTTAAGACAATTTAATGTAATACACTGATATAAACGAGTAGTTATAAGCGTTAGTAAATAAGAAACAATACCGATACACTAACACGCGCGTAAAGTAGCGTGTATGTAGTGTAGTAGAAACGAAAGCGTTAAGTCGGAAAGAGCCGAGAAGAATCGAAGCTGGCCGAATGGCGCGTCGCGTCGTGCCATCGAAATGTTTTAACTCCGAGAAAGAGTTTGATAGATGTTTCACTTCAAAAAAATAAAAGGATCACGCAGATTTATCAAAACATTGAAACTTTTTTAATTATATACGATTAATGTAACAAAATATGTATAGTTCCTTTCGACGCAGAAACTGGAAATTTGGCGTACTTATGAAATATATTAGTCACTCAGTCGTTTAGTCACTAACTCAGTCATTTAGTCACTACTTTAGTTATTTAGCCACTCACTCAGTCGTTAACACTCAAACATATTTTTTTTTCAAAAGAATTTTGTGTAAGATTGTTTTAGAAATATTGCTGAAAATATTAGCCATAATTAATGCCTCCCTGTCCAAAATTCTAAGTCGAAATTATTAAGGAAAACTAGAAATTCTAGAAATTCAGAATGTTTTTATGCCTGCCAAAGAGGGTTATATAGCTATACCTACCTGATTGTATATTGAACCCTAGTAGTTCGAGTTATACTCGTACTTAACAGTTTATTTGTCTTCTATCCCTCGATTCCTAGATATACACCCTAGCTTACACAGATGTCACGCTATTGCATACGCATCAACATTCATTCCCATTTAAACGAAATCCACCTAACAAAACAAAAGTCGACACGTCTATTCCTGACGTCAAGTCAACGTGGTAACTAAACAATAGTCCGTCGCGCATGACCCTCTGGTTAACAGATGGACACTCTCCCGCCGAGTGGCGCACGCACAAAGAATACTAATTCCACCAGCGCATTGTGGTCGGCCGTTTCGTAAGAGGAGCCCGGTGTCCCGGGTTCGACGTCCGCTCCGGCGCGACCGACAGCTGCACAAACAAACAAAGACGCGGCGCCCGCCGAGTGTCCGGGACACAAAGGCAGTTAGTTAAAAGTGCGTAATACAACAAAACGGTCAAGTGCATGTCGGACGCTAAGAGGAATGTTATTATCGAAAGAGTTAGTTAAATGCAATAAGCCCACTTGTCACTTAGGGCGCAAAAAATATAAAACCTTTAAGTACAAGCATAACCCGCACTACAATGGCTCAGTACACACTTAGGTAACATGCAAAATTTCAAAAGGTCGGAGAGTAGATAGTGTGTCTATTAAGGTATTGCGAATATAATAATTTCTTTTCAATATATATATATATATATATATATATATATATATATATATATATATATATATATATATATGAGAATAAAAGTTGGGTTATTCCCAGGGACTCCGGAAAAATTAAATATTTTAGCCTAAATTATGTGTTATGACATGCTATAATATTGTAATTGTAGAAAAAAGTAAATGTTCATGATTTCATCCGATTATATTGTCTTTAAGCACACTTATTTTAGGAAAGCTCTACAACTGTCCTTGAGCATAGATTTGGTTACCACGGAAGGTTGTTGTGTGTTAGAATACCGTCTAATGACGTACACAGATGGATTCTTTTACAAGGTAACTTTACCTGATAAATATTTTTGGCAAGTACAGAGAGCAAAGTACTTAGAGCAAGGAACCGTATGAGTTAGTTCTCTGAGCATTGGTCAAACGTGTACCATACCTGGTTAACCTTCGGGTAACAAAGTACCTATTCGTAGCCGAAAAAATATAAGTGGCTTGTATATTTAATTATCACACACATTTCTTAATCTTCTATTAGTTATCAGATTCTACAGAACTTAACATTACATATTTTTTATATAATCGATTAACAATTATAATTAAAATATAAACGTATATTGTACACTCAATTAATGTGCTGCGTTTTTATGTATTGTATTGTTTCGTAGTCGTCAGACCTATATTTGTGTTTTTTTATTAATTATATTTACTATGACATAAAAGAAAAATTGTTAATCCAAGTGAAACTCGGTTAAACAGCCCTAATTTTAATGTTAATTCCACATACTTATATATAAGTACGTATTTTTTTAATATTGTATATATTTTTTAATAATATGTCCCTTTTGATGAAAGAAATAAATATCCAAAAATGTATCATTTGTGACATAATCGCGTGTGACACACAATACGCAAAACTTTAAAGAGACCGACTATATTCGCCTGTTAGTTTCAGAGACCCAGCCTTTTGCGTTTAAACAGGATCACTCGCAAGTCGAGTGCGCGGTAGCAGCGCACACAACACTTTTCACATTTTAGGGCGCGTTCACACTAAACGTAAAGACAGCCGTCGATTGCGAGCGAAGTTATGTCGATTTACCGATATTCGACATATTTTAAACCTTACGTCCAACTAAACTAATAGAAATTATATATATATATATATATATACGATTGACTTAAAGATTTATCCAAACCATTATTTGTGTAGTATGAACATAACTGGATTTATTTAGTTTTCATTCAGAGGAAACCCTGCGTTAACTACGCAGGGGTGGGAGGGGGGGGGGGGGTTAGACACAATCTTTATATTTTAAAAATTATTTATGTATTTTTATTCAGATATTTTACATATTTATAATTATTCTATCAGCAGATTACTTTTCTAGACTTAACGACGTACTGAAGGAAAATAAAATTGTCTAAATTTCTATAATTACCTGCAGAAATAAACGCGACCAAAAGCACAGGATGTCACAAATCCATGTGTTCACCACAGGTTGTCACAAATCCATGTGTTCACCACAGGGTGTCACAAATCCATGTATTCATTCAAAAGCACAAGATGTCAGAAATCCATGTATTCATCGATAGGGAAGATTTTAAAGTGCTTCTTCTGAGGTTTGATTTCAGAGTCCGGGTTGGGACTTTTAATGAGAGCAAGCTATAAACACGTGGTTCCGTTTTTGATCCTTCGCATCCCCTGATTTAGCCTGCGGAAGCTTTATTTCCAAACAGGAGTGGATCGCAGTTTTTATTCTTATTTCTAGCAGGTATTTTCGCTGTATTCTATTTCTGGACGTCACTAAATTGTCAAAATTATTTTAAATTATAGTACCTTAGTCAGGGTTCGAAGCGATAGTTATCACAAATAATTATCAAGATAAATGTAGGTTGATAAATATATTGATAAATATAATCGAAAATATTCAACTTGCCAATCTTCAATTATTTAGTAACAGTTAGAAATATTACGTGCGCATGCGCACGCATTAACATTTATGGCGAATGTCGTGTTTCGTATCTATCAAAGTGTCAGTCTTTCTTCACTTGTTTTGGTTATTATTACAACTGTCAGTCTTTCTTCTATTGTATTGGGCATTGCTGTAACTCTCAGTTATTCTTCATTTCTATTGATTATTGTTGCAACGGTCAGTCTTTCTTCATTTCTAATAGTTATTGCTGTAATTTTCAATCTTTCTTCGTTTGTATTGATTATTGCTGTAATTATATGTACTTTTTAATTTGAAATCAGATTTAAGTTTGATTTTGAATTCTAAATCTTCAAATTCAGATAATCCTCAAACAGTTCACGCAGTTGTGAAGGGATTCAACTTATTAATTTTATCAATTATTAAAAATATTTTTATTTAAAAAAATTTGTTTCATAAATGTTTACTTGCGAAGTCATGGCCAAAATAAATAAAAGATTACCTTGGTTTTTAATAGTGTATAATTTGACTAAACTACTTGCTTCTAACATAAAACTTGATAAATAACATCAGTTAAATAACGATGATTGATACATACTTGTTTGATATTATATATCAAACAAATATGTATCAATATATATATAATTATCACGAGACTTAATTATCTTGATGATTTCAAACCCTGATTAGAGTAAATGGATACGACTGCGATAAAATAGATTAAAGTAACTTGATTTCTCACAATTAAGTGAAACTACGTGATGTAGTATTATTTCTACTTTCTTTAAGTTCTTTACCACGACCTAGGGTTCGTTGTATGACAACATCTTCAGGTGGGCTATTAGCAAAGATTTTAAGCGAAGATTTCTAGCGAAGATTTTTTCAATAAAAAGCTTATATTATAAAAACAAAATGACTTAAATTTTTTTCGTATTTTTCTTGTGGATAGTCATGAATTGGTCTACACCTGTACCCCATTTGACTTGAAATTTTGTAAAAAACGTAATCAAAATCCATAAGGCAAAAAAGAGGATAGATTAAAAGTTGATTTATTCGTTTTAAGTTAAATTTTACATCCATTTGAATGAACACCTATCACACACATTTCAAACACTTGTGTTGGTTATCTTATAGTCTGGCAGTTTTGTTGGATCAGTATATATATATATATATATATATATATATATATATATATATATATATATATATATACATATATATACAAATTATTGCGACATGGGACGCCTGGCAAATGTGAAACATGCATTTTTTTATATTGTTATTTGAACAAATTGAAAATGACGAAACAAATATTCAGATAGTCAATAATAAAATATTAATTTAATTCTATTATTTTATTTTTATGAAATAATTTATCCCCGAAATACTTCTTAACAATCTATTCAAAATATTTTTTTAATATTATAATACTTTTAGCCGACAAGACGCGAATCTGACCGAAGTCGGTCGGAAAGAGCCAACGACACGCGAAGCTGACCGAATGGCGCGTCGCAACGTGCCAACAGAAAGTTTGACTCCCATGCAAACGCACCATTAAATGTTTCAAGTCATAAATTGCTCCTTTAACTATTTTTGAGATATAGCGTGAATAGTGGAAGCGTGCATCTATTTGCAGGGCAACGCTATGTAAACTGGAGAGCCGTATGTCTATACGGAGCATAACAGGTGAGACATTTGAAAAAGCTCGTGACCTTGAAGATCCATTTTCAGAAAGTCAAAAAAGCTCTACACAAATTTTAAACTTTTCTCTTCGATACCGTCTTTACTTCGCCCTTTTCGACAGTACTCTACTGAAGTTCCCTAACAGGCTTTACGTCAGATGTGGAAGCGCCCTTATTGTGTCGCGCCGAGCGTCACTTGTCACAGCGACGCGACGCGGGCGAGTGGCGCGTCACCGGCTTACTGGAGCGAAAGCGCGCGTGCACGCGTACGACACGTTTCAGTTGCGCAAAAGTACCAGCGCAACAAAGCGTTCCGCTCGAACGCATCCGTCTCCTGTCGCGCCGATTTGATTTACGGCGCTGTTCAAGTTCATTGAACTTGACACATCCATACCCTGTTCGAATCCGTTTTAATGCGATATAGATATAAATAAATTCCGTTTCAAGGCGACCAGTTGGAGGATCGCTGCTTCGGATCGCACCAAGTAACTAGAAATCCCATGAAGGAGCCATAGGAGTGCATATGAATCGTACGACTGCGTATGTATCAATCATGTTTCATAGGTAGTGTTAATTGTTGGATGGACAACAACCTATTATATAGTTTCCAAGATTTTCTCAACATTTTGAATCGGGTAAAACTCGTGTTCTAGATTACATTCCTAACCTTTTTCTCGCTTAAGAGATCGGAGCAATTAAGAGAAAAACAATAAAGAAAATATTGTTCATTTTTCAAATTGTTGTATTTTTATTTTATATATTTTACAGATCTAAGTTCAAGAAGAAAAATTAAGTATCTTAATATGACATTCAGAAGTTGAAGAATAATATCTGTCTGTTTGTACTTGTGTCGCATAAAAACTTCGATTGAGTTCAGGAATATCGGTCTGTCGACGAAAAGGATTCGGTTCAAATCGAGCAAAAATCACTAATTAAGATTTTATAAACAGTACGTATGCGTAGTTGTCATAAATTTGATGGACAGGTGTGCTGATCTTGTTGTTTTTATTCAGTTTTATGTTTCAGGAAATGATTGGGAAACAAAACTCACGTATTTATTTCGTTTACAATTAATCAAATCATTATCGTTCGAGAAATTAGTCACAATTTTTCATGCTCAAGATTTATTCCAGTAAAAGTCCTGTCCAAATCTTTCCAGTAGTTTTTTGAGTGGCACACTAGCAAAAAACACACCAAGTAAATAGACAAAAAGAAAACAAACAGACAAAAAAGTTGTTTTAGCTACTATTCGATTCAAGAAACATAATTGACATTTTCCAAAACAAAATTGAGACGGGATTCAAAGTGAAATGCTAAGGAGAGAAGTAAACTGAACACTAAGAGAATGTGAATATGTTGGATTGTGTTGATATACATAAGATACAAACAGATAAACCGGCAAACAAATAGACAAATTCATTTCAAGACACGTAACTGACATTTTCCAAAAAAAAATCGATGCGGAATTCAAAGTGAAATGTGCTAAGGAGAGGAGTAAACTGAATACTAAGAGAATGTCAATATGTTGGTTTGTGAAGATATACATAAGATACAAACAAATAAACCGACAAATAAATAGACAAATTCATTTCAAGACACGTAACTGACATTTAAAAAAAAAATCGATACGCAATTCAAAGTAAAATGTGCTAAGGAGAGGGGAAAACTAAATACTAAGAGAATGTGAATATGTTGGATTGTGTAGATATACATAAGATACAAAAAGATAAACCGGCAAACAAATAGACAAATTCGCTTCTAGACACGTAACTGACACATTTTCCAAAAAAAATCAAAGCGGAGTTCGAAATGCATTGTTAAGAGGAGGGGTACAGTGATTAATAAGATAAGGTGAATGTATGTGAGTGTGCATATACATAAGATAAGATATACAAGAAGAAGAAGAGAGAGACAGAGTTTCCGTGAGCTTCTACAGCGACGATAGTGACCCTAATTAGACGATAATAATTTAAAGTGAAACACAAAGGGGCAAAATGTATAATCAGAGTCTGCGCTTGAATGTTTTTTCGCATATGAATAAAATACAGACAAGAAGTGGAAGAGGGAAAGAGAGAGAGGGTTTCTCTGAACTTCTATAATGACTATAGCAAGTCTGAAAAATTTTAAGACGAAATCCAAAATGAAAAACAAGGGGTAAAGTGGGTAGTGAGAGTTAGCACGCAAGCTTCAATGTGTGTGTGCACATATACTAAAAACAGAGTAGAGACAAGAAGTGGAAGACAGAAAGATAAAGAGTTTCCACGAACATTTATAGCGACGATAGTGAGTCAGAGAAATTTCGAGACGGAATTCAAACTGAAACGCAAGAAGGTAGGAAGAAAGTTAATAATGAGAAACAGCGCGCGAGCTTTAATGTGTGCTTGCGTAGATGCATAGGAGAGAGTAGAGATAAGTAAAATGGAGAGGGAGGAAAGGAAAGGGGGGAGGGAGAGGAAGTGTGGGAGATAGGAAGAAATTCCTTTCTTTTTTCTATTCTCGCTTATGCATATGCGAGAGAGAAAAAGGTAAGAAACTCCGTCTCCCTTTCTGCTCTCTCTCTCATATATAAAGTTGGGAGAGAGAGAGGTGGTGGTGGGGGGGGGGGGGGGGTGTGTAGCGCATAAATACACGTTTGAATTCGCGTAGTTTGAAATTATTACATGGTTCTCTTAGATTAAAAGGCTGATTCTATTCCGTAGTCAAATATTTTGACTTAATTGAATTGGTTGGAAAGTTTAATTTGTGTAGATGCTTTTAAATACGTAAAATCGAGGTACGATTCAATAGCATTCATATAAGTGTTAATTTATTTAGAACCGCCATTTTGTAACTAACGATCTCACGGAAATACTCGTAATTACGAAAGCTAAAATGTATTTTACCTCTTTGTCAATAGATGGCGAGAAAGTTTAGCGTTACATATTCAGCTGATAATCATTCGATAAGTTACTTATGTATATCTTAATATGTAGATAGTATATACAATTTAATAAATTATTTCTAAAATATACTTTTGCAGACGTCATCACTCGTATCGGCTGTAATATTAAATGCAGTTTCTTGGAGCAGATTGATACGTGGGTTTTAGCCGGTAAACCGTCAGATAAAATAAAATAAGAATGAATAGAGTACCTCGACGAGGTCTACAAAAAAAAATTAAGGACACTGTGCGTCTCTCTCTAACGGAAAGCCCGTATTATATGTATTTATGATAAAAAACATAATAAAACTAACTTGGAATTTTCCGCTTCGTCATTTCAAAATTGGTATTTATGAAAATAAATTAAATAACTGTACATCGTTTGTAGGTGCACATCGTTTGGATAATTTATTCAGAATATACGAGTGTTTTTGCAAGTAAATAGTTATGCAGCCAGCGAGAGGTGCACCAATGTAGAATATAATCTAATATAAATTCTACGTGAATAAAGTTGAAAATTAGTGCTAGCGTAATCTAAACATTTAATAAAATTGTAACAGAGTAAATGTTGTATCCAGAAAATAATTTAAAAAGATCGATTGATTTAGCATATAGAGTAAGTAATAATATAAGTCAGAAAACCTGTTTTTAGAATTATTGTGTGTCTATTAATTTGTTCTTCAATCGGGTGAAATTTACTGGATCGATTTTGACGAAATTTGGTGTGGTAATAATTTATATCCTCCAGCAACATATAGGATACTTTTTATATGGATATTGTAGATTATGAATGTATTGCAATATGGTAGTGCCAACGCCATCTATTAGTGTTTTAGTAAACTTTATGCCCACAGATGTATTACAATATGGTACTGCCAACGCCATCTATTAGTGTTTTAGTAAACTTTATGTTCATAGATATATTACGATACGGCATCCATTAGCGTCTTTAGTGAACTTTGTGCTCATAGAGTTATAAGAGAAAAATAAAATTAAAAAAAACAAAAAAATTCCTTACAACTCTTCTTATTTCGAATACCACGCGAAAGAAGTCGCGGGCACAGCTAGCATACAATAACTACGAAAGTATTGAACGAGTCATATATTCTAGTGACACGTTTGAATGGTATGGGTTAAACAGCATAAAAACAAAAGGTTTGTTCACATTGAATAAAGTTTTTCATATTAATAATATTTTTTATTTCTTCGTTTTATTTCGCCTCGGTCTGCAAATATTTTAAACATATCAAAATTTATGAAATGTCATTATTTGCACTAAAATTGCAATTTAAATCGTAAACAGTAACTTTTTCAACCTGACAATATACTTGTCATAACACAAGTATTTGTTTAGGGTAATTATACTAATTACAAACAACTAACTGGTTAACGACGGCCACAAATAACCTTATGTGTCTTACAATAGGAGACAAAAATAACGTATAGCCGAGTAAATCTGTCTAGACCTATAGGTTCGTAACGCATGGTTACATTCAGTAATGTTTTTTGGGAAATCTTGTTAAGAGTCACATACTAAGTAATTTGTCAAGTTGGTTTAACCAAAATGATGGCGCTCGTCGGCACTCTAACTAAATTTCTAAAAACTCGTAACTAAATTTGCCACGAGCGTGATGGCGCTCGCGAAATCAGTTGCTGTTTAGCGCGCGGTAGGAGAGGTCGCTCGTACGCATCGCTAATTTTTTATCGTTCTACATGTTATATAAAGTTCAAATTATAATATTATTAGTAATTAAAATATAAAAAGAATCCAGGAAAAGAAAAATTTTAACCCATAATGTCGGAATACGAAAATAATTCGAGTGAAAATGATCGTTTTTCAAGTTGTGAAGAAAGTGATAGTGGGAGTGACATTGTGGTGCGCTCACAATTTGGCGTAATGTAAATTTTGAGTGATAGTGATAATAGTGACGATAACAATTATTTTGCTGATACAGAGGATGTACGGGACTACGAAAACGATGTGACCTTGATTTCAGTTTTTGTTATAATTTTTGTTCACAATATATATTTCCATAATTTTATTACCCTTGTACAAGATTTTATTAAGAAAACACTGAAAAAATTATTAAAATTTGATAATTTTTGGAAGAGATACAGTTTTTTTTTCGAGACAAGTGTAAATGACATCAAAAACGAAAGATTTATTTAGCATTTTTAAGTATATATGAGTAAAAAAAACCATGGCACTAAAACGGTTAAAAGGTTACGCTAAATCCACCATATTTGCGAAAACTTAAAAGTTACGTATCTAACGAACCGTTGACGCTGCGACAAAAATGATATGAACATTTTTTGGTCACGTTTAAACTATCTACAAGTCCGTTCTGAAATTGTTTAAAAAAAAATTTTCACCATTTTCTGTTTATGGCGCGCTAGAATTTTGAAAAATTATTACTTTTTCAACAGCAAACAACTGATCCTATGTTCAATCGGCGATTTATCTTATATACCATTTTATACAATAGTTTAGAAATGCATCTAGTCAAGGGTTGGTAAAATACGTTTTCGCCGAATATCTTATAAAATATTTATCGGGCATATAAATGTGCTATTGCAATTCTGTATACTACCAACTTCTCTACAATTTTTACATAAAACTTTTGACGTTGGAAAGTCTTAAAATCGATGCCAGCTGTGGGGAGGTAATCGCGCTCAAATAAGCTATCGTTTCTATTTAAATAATTTCACACTTCAAAACTAAGAATAGGCGTAGCGTTGCCATCTTAGTCTCGTTTTAAAGAGGAAATATGAAATATTGTGCCAATATGGTTTGTGGACAGAAATTCATGGCAACTGGGCGACCTGCGTACGCAAAAGTAATCCCACGGTCTTCGACCGATCGATTTGACATTTGGAAAATGTATTTAAATAATTTCTACGTACCCCACTTTCCGCATCACTGCTTTGTATTAAATAAATTTAAATTGCAAATTAATTAAACGATTCAAAACAATATATTATACGCGATTAATGTTTACGCGAAAATAATTGATTTAATTAATTTGATTTAGTCCTTACCTTGTACGTTTGAGTCTTGAAATTGACACTGCCGCTGTATTTGCAATACGGATCTTGGTCTTAAAAAAAAGTTTATCAACATAGACAAGCTATTACGTTTCCGTGAAAATAATTGATTTAATTAATTTGATTTAGTCCTTACCTTGTACGCTTGAGTCTTGAAATTGACACTGCCGCTGTATTTGCAATACGGATCTTGGTCTTAAAAAAAAGCTTATCAACATAGACAAGCTATTACGTTTCCGTTTGAAAACATATCATTAAAATAGACCAATATGCAATATGCGTCTACTAAGATAAGCAGGTACAACGCTCGTGAGTAAGAAATTCATTATCGCCTGTAGCCAACAAACGATGGACACTCTGAAATCACTCCGCATATAGCAACGGTTCTATTTGCGTCGTGCGCGACCGCCGCAACACCAGCGCGCTCGCACCCACTACAACTCGTCATAGCTTAGATAAAGCACCGACCGAAGAGATTAGATCGTTAAACGAGGAAGGCTGAAGCCAGAAATACTTGTATTAATAATTTGTACAAGCGTCGGTGTGAACGCGTTTATCGCGAGAAGCGCCCAACCGCTTTCTATGCAGGTTCGCCATTGCAGGACTCGTTTATAAAGGAAACGGTTTGGCGGCGCATAAAGCTGTGCAGACACAGACGTTTATGTATTAAAATGAGATTTTATGCGAAAAAGACAAAAATAACGTAAACGCGATGACAATCCGTCGTGAAGATTTTGAGCGTTAGAGTAAGAAATAAAGACAAAGAAAAGAACGATATGTGTGATTATAAAACAAAATTAGTATAAGGCTCATCCCACTCAGGACCTTGTGCCACTTATCCTTTTTACTATTCTACTATATGTATATATACAATACATTGAACCATGTATTCAACATATATACAATACATTCATTCAACGTTTTACTTTGAACCTGCCTTTAACGTTTCCCTTTGAATTCCATCACGAAATTTTTCTAACTCTTTAGAAGATTGAGTTCGACAAAGATAAGTATTCCAAGACAGTTTGGACACTTCAAAGTTATGGACAAAGGCGGATCTTAGATAATAATATACGGACGGATGATGTGGTCAGCAAGTGATCGCGTGGAATAGAGCGTAAAGCACGATCGTGTAAAATTGAGGAACTGGTGACTGGGAGTAACATCAGAAATTTTTGAGAATATACGAGTGTGCATGGAGAACAGCAAGCGCGTAAAGGAAGTTAGAAAGTTATGCCAGAATCATTCGATATAGTACTTTGTCATTTTGGATTATCTGATGCGTTAGATATGTCTTTGTGGTATAGGTTTAAACGTATAAGAAATTTACAATACAGTTAGAACTAGTCTAAACAGTGTACATAAGGCATTAGCAGAAATTTCTCTCATCAGCAGTAATTTCTTCTTCTAAGAACTTTAGTAAGAGTGATACCTTCTTTCTCTTTTGTTCTCCTGTTGTTAAACCTATAAATTTTATTAAAACAACGATATATATATATATATATATATATATATATATATATATATATATATATATATATATCCATACAAAGAACTAAATAGACAAAGTCTCCATCTATTTGGATTTCACTAATTTAACAGTTTTCCATAATTCACCTAATTTGGGTTTTCCTTTAATAGTAAACAATACTTCTTATTCCTGAAGCAAATTTAAATAAATATGCAATAAATTTCCTCGATAACTTAAATAAACACAACGAATGAATTTTTAAAAATTCTACCTCTGAGGGGGTAAAAGGGATATCACGATTTTCCATAGATACAAAAAAGTTTTATCCCTTTATGATATAGTAGAGGGTACAATGAGGGTACTCAATAGGGTACAATATTAATATCAATTGTATAGAACTTGATTCCACCTCAAGGCTTATGCTAATAAGTCTCAGGAGCACACATTGAACTTGGCCGGGGTAAACTTTATGGAAGATTGTTTTCCGTACGATCAGTTTTACAGCACTGGCTAAAAATATAAGTTAATCCAGCTGCTGGTTTTTTGGACCAGAAAAAATAAGTAGAAACGTAGTCTACAACAAGTTTTAGATACAGAATATAGGAAACACATAGATTAATTAATGTCTTTGGCCATGTAAATTTTACGCGAACCAAGTCAAAGACAATAGCTAGTTTTGTATATTGCGAGTACCTTATTGTTTTTATAAATACAAAAATGTTGGCCTTATAATACTGTTTCTTAAGATCGCTGAATAATGATCTAAACAAAACGGAATGGTTAAGTAAATTGGATGTATTGTTATAACAATCTTATACGTTAAAATTATGTAGCATCGAAATTATATAAGCTCTATAGTAGACATCATATAGGAGCAGGATTGCTAGATGTTCGCGAGATTGCCCCGGAATTTGTGATGTTGTCCGGTGTCCAGGTATGCCATAACTTTGTCCCGGAAAGATTGGCATTTTTTGTGAACTTATATATGCCGTAGTTGCGTTTTATTAGCTTGATCTTTATTAGCTTGATCAATGGAAAGACTGGGATCGGATGATGATAGGTAATGGAAACCAAGGCAATTGCAATAGAAGATAACTTTTCATTTATTTTTATAGATCTAAATGTTTCATTGGATTCAAAGAAGCCTTTTGTTAGGTGAAACTAATTTTTTTTTCTTTAATCACTAGTAGTATGTTGATTTGTACATTATAGTGTAAACAAGCGAAAATAAATTACGCACGCTTGACTTGGGGAGTAAGCTGGTGAATGCGTGACGTGAGCGTTACGAAAAGTGTGATCGGGCGAGGCAAACGGAAGTTGAGAGGGAGATATAAGTTAGTGAAGACAGAAAGAGAGAGAGAGAGTTACGTTTCGTATATCATTGTAGGGACAAGAGAGAGAGGTGGGAGCACACATTTTCTTTCTCTCTTTCTCTCTTTCTCTCATAGCCAGTTATGTTTCGTATATCTAAGACACAGTGCAAGCCTATTGTCTGTATCACACTGTAGGAGCAAGAGAGAGCAATGCGCGTGCACATTTTCTTATATTTTATATATATATATATATATATATATATATATATATTTTAGTTAGAGTTTGCTAGCGTTACGTGAACGGTGATTTTTTGATTATTTTGTAATTTCATTTCGTTCTTGAACAATTTTCTAAATTATTATTTTGTTCAATACATTAAATATTCTACGTTTAAAGTGAATAAAATTGTAAATTCATTTTAAAGTTCATATTTTGTGAATTTGAAGTTTTACTTCAGTCGTGTGGTCTAAAGCACACTCGTTTTTTTTTAATTCCACGTCTGCCCTGTGTAGTAGAAATGTCCCGAAAAAAAACGATTATACATATGGTAACCCTATATAGGAGTTGCTATAATAAGATAGAATATACGGCTCATTACTTTTAAAACAATGTGAAATCTACAGCGCATTTAATAAGTATTATGGTGGCGAGCGTGTGACACATCTAAAGTATCGTTGTAAACGGCGACCTCCTTTACAAATTAACATAAACTACTCGTAAGATAATGTCTACATAAGCACTCGTTGTAGCACTTACCAAACTTCACACTTTATTGCTGGTGGTGCCATAGCTAATGTATTCACTTCATAATTTTACCATTTTATATCTCAACGATCTTTTCAACGAGACAAAGTCAAAAATGTTTATATTAAACGTATTTATTTAATTGTGTTTGAGCTAACTATATTTTCTCTTGAAACCATAACCTAGGAACAGATATTTCAAATGTTATACATTTTTTTATAGTTTCGTACCTCAAAAGGAAAAAAAATGAACCCTAACAGGATCGCCTCGTTATCCATTCAAGAACGCGTGGAAGTATCAAGTTGAAATTATTATCAAATACTAATTCCAAGGGACCGTAGACCTATCCCTTGGAGCTGTAAAAAAACAAAGATTCTAAGTCAAAGCAATCAAGAAAAACCTTAAAAATACGGCCAATTATGTCGCATATTTTGACACTAGCAAATAAATCAAAACCTACAGGGTACTTCCCGTTGACCAAGAATCATTAAATTTGGCAAGAGGCAAGGTCTCACAGCACAAGTAAAGGAAAAAAATCCGAAAATCGTTAATTTATAGTTATATCACATAATTTTTTTATTAAATATGCGCCGGTAAAAGATATAACAGTAAATATACTTTCGTTCTAAAAAATTAAAACTTGCAAATAGTTTAATCGGAATATCATGTACCATTAAATGTTTATAAATGTCTAAATATGAACAGGGAGCCCTCGTAGTACGAGTTCCACTCGTACTTGACCGATTTTATTTTCTAGGGTTAACCTATGAGTATATAGCACAGGAAGCCCTATTTCAATACATGTATATAATAACAGCTTGGACATTGAAGCTATTTTTCAGTAAATTATGAAAATGATGTTAATAGAGACAGAACAACAGGGTGGGTTCAAGCACTGTTTTTAAAATTGTGATTTTTCCTCTGTTTTATTACATAAAACCTACTAAAACGGTTTAAAAGAAACTTGTTCCACTCATAATTTGTTTCTTAGATTAACATTTAAAACAATTTCACGTTACGAGACCGGACAGAAAAAAAAAATCTTCAAAAATTAAAACGCTTGCAATGATGTATTAAATTTCTTCCCCCAGACTTCAATAAATACAACATTTATATGTTTATTTTAATTCACCTTTTACAAACCAATAAAACATACTGACAAACAGACAAACTTCCAAGGACGATCTCTACCTCAGGTTTTAAATCATGCAACAGCGAGTAAATAACCAAAATCCATTCAATAATTCTATATAGAAAAAACGTACAGACACAAGTGCATATTACAATAATGTTGAATTTACTCCCAATAGTTTGTTTTTAGACACGTAATCATAAATTTTCTTTTTTTTGCTATACAGACAAACATAGTTTCACTTACTACTTTATTATACATGTACACAAACTTAACCCGAGAGATAACAGTTTCCAATTCGCAATCGTCTTACGAAAACTAACAGACCGAGCAGGTGTAATCGACAACACGAGCGAATCAAACTTTTCAACGGCGTTTACCAACGCCACTTGACCCACATTCGGACTAATTTGAGCATCAGCGTTTATAAATAGGGCAACACCCAAATATACGTATAACGCTCGTGATGTCGCTGTTCGCGCGTGATTGCAGGCAACTTCATTGTTGGTTGCAGCAAATCATATGTGAGGAATTTTATTTTGGACGCGGTTCTTTTATTAATTTCCCTTGTCCTTTTGGGGCGGAGAACGTCCACCCTTACCATGCTGATTGATCCTAAGCATCACATTTCGCTCGACTTTTAAGTCGATATCGAGAAAAATGGCCGTTGTTTTTTTCGTATCGCATTAAACTGATCCGAAATAATTAAAACATCATTATTAAGATCTCATTAATATTAATAACGATGTTTTAAATGTTTCGGAATCCGTTTGAATGTGATACGAAAAAACTATGGCCATTTCTCCCTCACTGGCCATATATCTCATACAAACATGGCCATCTTCCCTTACATGTCGAGAGAGATGGCCATAATTGTATGGTTATCGATTTTTTTAAATTTGTTTTATGCAAATTTTCTTTAAAAGACGATTTCAAAGAATCAATTTAGCTATGGTCATTTGTCCCGAAATAACGCTGAACATCATAATATTTAATTAAAAGTTTAAACAATTATGGGTACACAGCGCTTTTATTAAACTACTAGCGTGACCCGTGCGAAGTCTTCGCATTATAAATTATTCAACTCAATTTAATAACTCAAAATTGATTGCAGGTATTCAATTCATTTCTAATTTTGCACACTGCTTATTACGTTTTTATTCCATTATGAAGCTCAGATGACAGATCAAACAAATATTTTACTAAAATTGACATATAGAGGCGCAAGTATCAAAAGCATTGAGCTAAAGCGCCACTTTATTTATACGTGAGTGGATTTGAAATTAAACAAAAATTTTACCGACCGTCAATCATATTGACGTTGAGCCGTTAGATCATGCATTGCTGTTTTGTGTATATAATTTTAATAATTAATTAATTTGCAAAAACAATAGCAATAATAAATTTTTTAGTTGTGGATGTCGGTAGAGCAAGCAATTATCTATAAAATGATATATAATTTATGTGGATTAGTTGTGAGGTTTTTTCTAAAAAGGGAGAGTAACATCTTAACCTTAGCGTATTAATATATATGATGATGATGATGATGATGATTACACGTATTAATATTATTTATCACTATGGATATACACCTACATTGCTTATTATATATGTGACAGGTATAAAAAATGTCACAATCAAGTCTCTTGTCGGTGATCTTCAATTCTACGAGTACAGTTCGCTGCCAAATCTACTTCGAACGGTTAGGCATTCTCTTCCCTTGAGGGTTCGAATCCAGAGCCTGTTTAGGAGCACAATCACTAGTCTTTGTTAGATATATTCTTGGGTCCGTACAGTTTTGAGGTTGGAGAAAGTATTTTAAGTTTTATCCTTTACGTCAGTTTCCGTGACCGCTGCACGGAATGGAGAACAAAGGCCCTCAGCTATTAATAAAGCGATGTCCTCGCCATTTCGGCTGTCTGCCCTACCTGTCGATATTTGACTCTTTCAATATTTATTGTTTGACTTTATATATTCAATGACTAAACAACACATTCCAAAATGATAAGCAATGACATGATTAAACGTGAGTATGCTTATTTAGGCGTAGTGAATTCTGTATTTATGCTTAGTTACCAAAGCAAAAGCATTTGGCAATTACCAAAGCAAAAGCATTTGGCTGATACACAAAAACTGGTTAGTTGATATGATTAAACGTGAGTATGCTTATTTAGGCGCAGTGAATTCTGTATTTATGCTTAGTTACCAAAGCAAAAGCATTTGGCAATTACCAAAGCAAAAGCATTTGGCTGATACACAAAAACTGGTTAGTTGATATGATTAAACGTGAGTATGCTTATTTAGGCGCAGTGAATTCTGTATTTATGCTTAGTTACCAAAGCAAAAGCATTTGGCAATTACCAAAGCAAAAGCATTTGGCTGATACACAAAAACTGGTTAGTTGATATGATTAAACGTGAGTATGCTTATTTAGGCGCAGTGAATTCTGTATTTATGCTTAGTTACCAAAGCAAAAGCATTTGGCAGTTACCAAAGCAAAAGCATTCGGCAGCAAGTGGCAGGCAGACACAAAAAACTGGTTAGCACAAGATTTCACTCGCGTGAAATTCGGTCTAAGATAAAAATTCGTATGTTGCTCTTGTTTATAAACTCTTAACATACCAAACTTCATCGAAATCCGTCCAGTAGATTTTGCGTGATTGACGTACAAAATAACATACACACAAAAATTTAAAACAAAAGGTTTTCCGGCTTCATTACCATTCTGTGCGCTAAATCGATCACAATTTATAAAATATTTTCCATGTACAGAATACGCTCTGTCACATATTTTTATATGTATAGATAAGTCTTCACTAGTATGAACCTCCTAGTGCAAAAAAATAATAATATCTAATACAATTAAGGGGGGGGGGGGGGGCGTATATATTATTTATTTATTTATAATCTCTTATGTATTGTACATATGGCGGACTTATTGCTACATGAACAATCTCTTCCAGTTAACCATGATAATTTGTATTGAAATTACTGTAAGAGATTTTACAATGAAAAATTCTGTATAGCACATTAGACGAGAAAAAAATATATACAATAGTATAAGTAAAAAAAAACTATTGATATGATTTGGGATGAGAAAGACAGGAAAGGATAAGGACACAGAGGAAAAGGTTTCAGGAGAGGCAGGACTTTTTCACTGGATCTTTGAAAATATTTAGAGACGTGACTTTCCTGACGTCAGGATCCAGATGATTCCAAAGTTTTGCTGCTTGGACAGCGAAGGATTTTGCGTAAGTGGTAGAGGTTTAGGAATAAGTAGGGTGAGTGAAGTTTCAGATCGTAGCCCAAGGCCGTGGGTAGACAAATCTTTAAATTTGCCAATAAGATAATTTGGGCTATGAGGATCTTTTAATATATTAAAAAGAAGTGTAAGTATGTGAAGTTGGCGTCGATCACGGATCTTCAGTCATTTGAGAAGTGACCTGTATTCAGAAATATGATCATATTTTCGATTTCCGATGATCATATTTTTGATCGGAGTATATCTCCGGCCTCCGAAAATATGAATGCAAAATATGATGCATACATTTTGAAGACATTCCAACTTACACAAATATTCTTCATTAAGGATAGCGCACATATTATCATGAATATCTCAAAAATGATGACATCTAGAATAATTTTTATAGTTTTCTAACAATCATGTAAGTTTCTGAAGACCCTGTGTATTTTCATAATTTTAGATTCAGTAATATCGGAAACAGGGAGGTAGGGAGCGGTGATGGATGGACATAACAACGTGTGAGAGACCGCGTTTCTTTCTTACGAATTAGAGAACCATAAAACCAACTTTATTAACATTAAATAAATACATAATATTAGGTTCAGTAATGTTAGAAATAGGGAGGAGGGGAGCGATGATGGACGGGCATAGAAACGTTTGAGAGACCGCTTTTCTTCTTACGAATTAGAGAACAATAAAACCAACTTTATTGTGTATTTATTTAATTAACATTAAATAATACACAATAAATCGAATCATTTTTCTATTTTCAGACATGAGTCAATAAGAGGAATGCGTATATCTTGTGAATAGCATTTCTATAAGATTACGCTATCGCAATACGCCAAGATTTATCTCAAGACATTGCTCATGACGTAATGTGACATGTGTGAATTTCTTCGGGAAATCTATTTGCGGACTACGAATCGTCAAGGCTGCAAAAATGATGTACATTGTTGCTGTCATTATCCGAGACAATGAGCTACTAACATGGCTAGAATTGTTAAACAAATATTAAATACAGCACAAACAGACTTCTGTTTTTGAAGATCAATATTAGACTAATGAAAATAAGACCTTAAACACTGGTTGCTAACTCTTTTTTAATTTTTTTTGTCTACAAAAACAGACAGGCACTTAAACTCTAAAGTATTCTATTTATTTTTGTAATACCACCTCACCTCGTTAGTTTGTTTTTTTTTTGTTTAAATTGTATAACTTAATTTTCGCTCAGTTTTCCTTCATAGAAATAAACTATGTCACGTTAATGATCAGGGATGTTGTTTTTCTGTCATCTTGGATCGTAATTCCAAAAACCGGCCTATTGTTTTTTTTTAATAATTATTATTGATCCAAAGATCGTTAAATAAACAACCTACAGTTTGTATTCTCTCAACCTGATCACTAATATTTATGTCAATTTTTTCATTATATATGGCCGCGTTCATTCTCGGCTCGCTTATCGGCCGAGTTGCCATTGCGAATATAGAGCTGACGCGTAATATGGGAGAAGCCGATGTTCACAACAAACGATACAAAATTTTTCGATCAATACGTCTAAAATATTATCTGTAACGGTATCGGCAAAGCGAATGTCGATAAGTTCGTCAACGAAGCCATCCTGGAAAACACTAATCTTGAGTCTTCCCAATTCTTTTGGGTTTCGATCTAAATACAGAAATGAAGCAAGATGATATGACTCACCTGATGAATATTCCTCGCGTGCGCAGCGGCCAGAGGGCTCGGTATCTTGGTAGGCGTGCTCGTAGCGGATATGGTACATCGAACCGCGATGGCTGCAAACAAAAATGACAAATAAATATCAAAACATACTTAAATGAAGAATTCCTCCAAACAAAATATACAGTTTCCTTATATATCCAGAGATTAGAAGAGGCCATTGAAACAAGTAACGACTGAAATGATAAAGGAGCTGGTTGAACAGACCGTGGCCATTATGATTTGTTGGCATTTTACTATTAAATAAATCCGTCAAGTGCATCTCGGAAAATATAATTAGAAAATCATAACATTTTCAAGACACAACTCTTAAAATTTAAACCCATTTTCCAGAATACTAGAAAAAAACTTATTAGATTCGTACTGAATCCATTTCGAGGTCACTGTTAATTTTCAGCACCAAAACTTTATATAAGCGCGTGTACTAAGAAAAATGGCTGTGGTGTTGTTGTCGATGTTAAGGTTACAATTTTGGACAACTTGAGATTTCTAGTAAAAAAATTCATTTCATGGAAGTTGCGTTTTTTATTAACCTACATTTTCATAATATTTTAGTAAAGAATACAAAACCATACCGTTGCGGGGCATAATATGAAGTCGATATTTAATATTAATTCATCGCAAATTATTACAAAAAGAACTAGTTTTAATGAGACAAATTGCATTACTAAACTAAACGATAATAGCGAACATTTTTATTACGTTTTTTCATACTATAATTACATGTACACCTGAATTTACGCAAAAAAATTATCTAAGTCCTAAAATAAAGTTAGTAATTATTTTATACAGGGAAATATAGAAAAAAAATATACATGAAAAATATCATCAAAAATTAGGTTGGAAAACATTTAAATGTATGCGTGGAAACTCACGGAGTTCGGAAAAACGCTTCTTTACAGTAAATTGTATATTAATTATTAATTTAATTAAAAATATATTCATCATAAACTTTAACCATGTAAAATAATGGTTATTATTAATAACAAATCCTGTACGTTTTACTGAGACGATAATTTAATTAAAAATGCACGCACTTTTAAATTAATATTCAAAATTTAACATAATTAAAGAACCTAAGTTCAAAAAAAAACATTTTTCCAAATTACAAATGAATGAACAGCGCCATCTGGAGTTTGTGATATAAGAAAATATAGGACAATTTTTTTTATTTTGTAATCGTAATTTCGAGGAAAAAACTGACGAAGAGGTGACAGCATTTTTCGCAAATTTTCAAAATTGATCGAAATATAAAAGTTCCAACTTAACTTTTAGACAAGGATGGCGATACTGAATATTGATTACATTTGTACGATGTGAGCATTATATTCTATGAGTGTGAATGTAACAAAGAGATCTTCGCTCTGTAACTACCATTAAACATTTTATTAACCTACATTTTCATGATATTTTAGTAAAAACATCAAATTTAGAAGTAGTCGACTACCTTGTTTCATTTTTATATGGCTTATGTAAATACTTCCATAAATTGACCGATAGATGGCGTTACAATAATACAAAAATCACTTCGAAAATTGCTTCCGCCATAAAAATATTGCAAAATTTCCGTTACGACCTTGGCGTGACTTTTACACATATTATCTCGTTGTTAATTAGTAAAAAGAATCTTTATAGCCTATATTATTACGAACTAATTTTGCAAATCTGGCACGAGTAAGCACTTCCTCTCTATTTGGCAACGTTTCAGTTACTTCAATAGACATAATTAAATGTGATTTTTTACACCATTTCGTTTCGTGATGTTTTAAGCCGACAGCGCCTGTCGCGATTTGAGAGCAAACAATAAACGTCGTACTTTTGTATGGATATTTTGTTCGATATTTAAATCAAAATTTAGAAATATTTCAATATAAATAAAATTTAGAATATTTCATTTAAATTAATTCTTGGTTTTGATTTTTAACTTATACGATTTATTTATGGCATATTCAATTTAATCATCGCATCGTTTTGGAACTAAATTAATTAAATAACATATAGTCTACCAACATGTGTCAGCGCCTGTCGCGATTTGAGAGCAAACAGTAAACGTCGTACTTTTATACGGAGATTTTGTTCGATTTTTAAATCAAAATTTAAAACTATTTCATTTAAATTAATTGTTGGTTTTTATTTTTAACTTATACGACTTATTTATGGTATATTCAATTTAATCATCGCATCGTTTTGGAACTAAATTTATTAAATAACATATAATGTACTAACTTGTGTGTGTGCGTGTGTATGTATGTATGTATGTATGTATGTATGTATGTATGTATGTATGTATATATATATATATATATATATATATATATATATATATATATATATATATATATATATATATTATCGTTAAAGGGGAGAGGAGGCGAGTTTAAACATAGAATATATCTTTTAATTTTTTGTCAGAGGACTATTCAAGTTCGATCAAAAACCAAATTAATCTATTTATAGTTCTTGTCTGTCTGTTTGTCCGTTTGAAAAGCATCGTACGTCTATTAATATATTAATGGACCGAATCTCGAGAAGATTCGAAAGTTCAGTTAAAATTTAAAAATCTAGGCCATTTTTTGGCAATTAATTTTCTGTAAAACTATGAGTAGAAATTGTCGATTCTGTCTCAAATTAACGTAAAATAAGATATAAATTATTTTTTTACCAGTCAAGAATACTTTTTAGACGCAAACGTTATTACTGAAAAAAAACTCCGCCATATCAAAAATAAGTCTGCGGGCAAAGCATTGGGCATGTTAGTTTTTAATAAAAATATACTTATTATCGTAATAAATAGTTCAGAAATCATACATATATTGACACGAGTACAATTATTATTAAATGCGCACATAACGTTCACAACTTTGACAGAATTAATAACAACAAAATTTCAAACGCCCTTAGAAAAAAAAAAGAAATAAAATAATAACGAATCCGCGCGGCGAATCATAAACAATCGACATAAATAAGCAAGAAAGATAAATTAGCTAATTTCTTTAATATTCGATTTTTGAATCTTTAGCAACCTATTTGAAATTAGAATCTTAACGATGAATCAATAGAAAGAGACCAACAATTAGCTAATTTATTTTAGTTTCATATTAAATTATTCTATTTTCAAATTTAGCCGATGATATAATAATAATCGACAATTGAAAAGGGGAAATGAGTTACTTAATTTCATTTAAAATTAGATCCAGCACAACGTAACACTACAATTGACAGGACTGATTGTTTATAAGAGCGAAGAAAGGAAATTAGCTAATTTCTTTGCAATTGCGCTTCAATAGATGATTGTGTTTAAATCTAATTATTTAATGACAAACATATTGGCTAACGGGAAAACGCAGCCGGCAGCGGTCAAGAGTTTTTGTATTTCTCATTAATTTAACGGACGATTTTCATTAATTGAAAAGTGGACAAAAAAGGCGATTGGGAAACGAACCTTGCCAACGACCGGTGGGGTGTTGCGTTAGTGGTGTCGCCTGAATGAAGCCGGCCGACTATCTCTTTGAGCCAGTGGCAGTAGCCTTGGCGGATCGAGAGTGCACTCGACCCAATTCACTTTGCGAATGATAGCAATATATAGAAAGACATTTAGTCAGTCGAAATGTTAACATACTTTTAGAAAGACGGTTAGAGAACCAAAGAGACGAGAATACAACAGAGTTTTTGGCTTTAGAAAGTTGACGGTTTTTTTTCCCGTAATAAAGAATGCATTTATAAAAGATGTACAAATTACATTGTATTCATTAAAATTCATCGACGTCAATCCCCTGTATCCTCCACTCCGGTGTAGCCTCATGGAAAAATTAAAAAAACCACATAAGTTAATAAACCTGTTTTGAAGTAATTTTTAAGCACATTAAACTTTCAAATTATACTTTACTAGCTGTGCCTTCTCTTTCAGCGGTGTCTTTCATGTATTTCATGTACAAAATGTCTTTCATGTACAAATGTCTTTCATGTACAAATGTCTTTCATGTACAAATGTCTTTCATGTACAAAATGTCTTTCATGTACAAATGTCTTTCATGTACAAAATGTCCTTCATGTACTAATGTCTTTCATGTACAAATGTCTTTCATGTACAAAATGTCCTTCATGTACAAATGTCTTTCATGTACAAATGTCTTTCATGTACAAAATGTATTTCATGTACAAATGTCTTTCATGTACAAATGTCTTTCATGTACAACATTTCTTTCATGTACAAATGTCTTTCATGTATAAAATGTCTTTCATGTACAAATGTCTTTCATGTACAAAATGTCTTTCATGTACAAATGTCTTTCATGTGCAAATGTCTTTCATGTACAAAATGTATTTCATGTACAAATGTGTTTCATGTACAAATGTCTTTCATGTACAAAATGTCTTACAGCTTTAATGCGACAATAAGTTTTACAGGCAATAAAAAAATATAAGTATGTTATTTGGCAGTGTCAACAAATTTTAAATCGTGGCCTTTTTCAATCCCTTGAGGGAACAATTTGGAAAATCGATAAAATAGGTATTAATTTCTTTGTAATATAGAGAATATGAATTTACATGCCTGCAACTGAAAATAAATATACTTCCAATACAAATTTTCAACCCTTATTTCTCACCCTTACAGATGGAATTTCAAAAAATGTCTACATTGGGGTATGTCTACGTCGTATACGAAACCTATCTCCAATTTCAAATTTGTTGGCTTTATGGTTCCCGAGATTTCGTGATGTGATGGTATATTAACTGATTTCCCAAAATAAATAAAATATTGCATCTGATTCTGTATGTCCCGGTGAGATGCGTCAATCGCCTGTCAAATTACGCAAGTTGATGTTTCACGCCTACTATCTTAATATCAATCCATATAATTTTTAGCTTTGTGAAAGTTTAACAAAACTTAAAAAAAATGTATTTATCATTCGAAAAAAAAACATAAATCACTTCTTTGCATCATAAACTTTGCCATGAGAAATACATAAAACTAGCTTATGCCTCCCGCATTGAGTTAGCCTAACCTAATTTACAAAATATAAAATGAAAATAAAAAAAACCATTACTTTTCAAAATAATCTCCTGTTTTTTTTACAATACACTTTTCACATCTGTAAATTAACACTTATATTCCTTTAACATATTTTCAATGTCTGTTCTCAAAACGTCTTAAAATATCAACTCGTAGTTTATCATCATTATTCACATGAAAACATACTTCGACAAAAGTTCGTTTTTCTGTTCAAATACTTATCACTTGTAACTATGTCTACAATCGTTCGTAACTATGTCTACAATAGTAATCGCTCGTAACTATGTCTACAATCGCTCGTAACTATGTCTAAAATCGATCGTAACTATGCCTGCAATAGTAATCGCTCGTAACTATGTCTATAATCGCTCGTAACTATGTCTAAAATCGCTCGTAACTATGTCTACAATAGTAATCGCTCGTAACTATGTCTACAATCGCTCGTAACTATGTCTACAATAGTAATCGCAAGTAACTATGTCTACAATCGCTCGTAACTATGTCTAAAATCGCTCGTAACTATGTCTAAAATCGCTCGTAACTAGGTCTAAAATCGCTCGTAACTATGTCTACAATAGTAATCGCTCGTAACTATGTCTACAATCGGATGTTCTACATCTGTGAACTCTTAGTCGTGAATTGCGATTATGCTACAACACCTGCGTGCACAGGTGCATTGTTGGGACGCTGCGGAGCACCTTTCCGCAGCATTCCTCTGTAACCCGTTTACACAGTTCTACGCTCTTTGAAATCCACCACAAGAATTCCTCGCGATTCTGAGAAACTTATGCACATTATTTTGTTCGCCTACTTTGCACTTCTGCTTTTCTTGGAGTCTTTTCATGTTCAAAACGCCACTTCACCGTGGTAATAATACAACACCACAATTTTGTCACCTTTCGCGGTACGACCAATCGCGTCTTTGGGGTTTTCGATACAGATTTCCAATAATCAGACGCACACTGCGCCTTTTCGTTCCATGTACTGCTGTCAGAAATTTGGAAACTTATTTATGCTCATCTTTTCAATGTAAGAATAAGCCCAAACCTCCAACTTGTAATCTCCCCAATTTAATCGCTAATCTTCCAACAGTTGTTTTTGGATAAAGTGATGACACATCTTTTTCAATAGTTCCCCACTGGTCCATCATCAAATTCAACTTTTTCATATCATCATTTTCTCACTATCAAAACAAAACTTTTTTATCAATTCAAAAAAAACGATGGATCGCCCCAAACGCCAACGAAACTCCTTTTAATTTGAGCAAGAGAAAAACCTTCTTTAAACCTTCTTTGAAAAACCTTTCTTACAATAATCGATGTTCAATTTTAGTCATTTTCTTTTAATTTTTCACACATTTTATTTCGTTAACTGCGAATTGTAAATTAAGCGTACAGTTTGATATTAGTTTCACGGCTTATTATCATGGAATACAAGGTTAGATAAAGTATCAATCGTTGTTAGATTTTGTTGATAAATATGTCAGACCAATTCATTATGGGTCGCTTATGTACACTTCTAATCCTCAAATGAATAACTTAACTCAAATAGTTTTAGTATATTTGTATTAGATAATTCCTCAAACTAATAGTTCTGAGAAATTCTCCTCTGCAATGCCTATGCTAGATGCTATAAATTATGGAGTGAGCAGCAGTGCTTGGTCGTCTTTATCGTCGACAGAAATTAAAATTACAAATAATTTTAAATAAATCATGTACATTTCACAATCGTTGAAATTAATTAGGTATTGTATTGTAGCATTTTCTTATACATCAATCACTAAATCATTTTTTTTCTCAATTTTGAATTTACGCTTTTCCCAATACATATATGGCATGTGTGTTAGAGGGTGTTTACGTAAAATTAATTACGTTAATTAAAATAAATAATTTTAATGGTATATTGAATAATGAAAACACAAATTTCACTTAAAACAAAATGTTACAATTCTCAGACCAACAGGGCCAATGAACCACTAGTATAAAAGTGAAACCTGTAAGATTTAACACATAAACAAAGTTTCCAAAAGAAAAACGCACTTGATTAATCACATAAATCAGGTGACAGATCCGAGAGAACGAGTCTGTCAAGTAACCTAACCACAGCAAAGACAGTGATTCGACAGCCCACTCTCTTATGGCTGCTAACCTGCCTGTGGTATACGAGTATACGGAAAGTAAGTAGTAAGTTTTATGGCTAGATCGCCGGAACTGCTTTACTAATTTTATCCACACCGATAGGTACTATCTATTACTAAAACAAAAAACGTGAAATTTGTCTTGTTTTAATCCAGAACATGACCTATATCTCCAGAACGTTACGGTTTTCGGTTACGGAAACCGGAACATTCAATGTTATGTGCCACTGAACGCTATGAAACACTCGGTTCAATTTTTGGTCCAGTAAAAGTGTCCTAAAATGAAGGTTCGTAATACATGGTTACGTTAATTAATTTTTTGCCAATTATATTAAGGATTACGTCTTGAGCATAGATTTAAAATATTCTCCATATATAGGCAATGTGTATTAAAGAGAAAACAATGGTATTTTCGAAAATTAGAAAAAGACAGAATGAAACTTCATAAACGAGACCATACACGTATTTGCTGGCGGCTTGCGGCGGTCTAGTTTCATTGAGGTTTCAGCTTATTTATAATTATAACCAAATTATCTTAAAATTCAGTTTAAATTGAATTGTTTGTATTATAGTGAGATGTGCAATGCCTTATTCTATCTCTTCCCGTAATAAAAATACTAAGGATGACACTTTTGATCGGCAAATATGTAAAAACAGTTTTCAGTGGTTTTTTCAACTATAATTATAAAAATAATGCAATTTTTCAGAAGTTCATAAAGCGACTAGCTGCGTATTTACTAATGTACTTATTTCACAATTTATTTGAAGAGAATCTGAAATATCAAATACGTAAACCATCAAATACGAAAAGAATTGCTGAAGCAATCATAATTACCACATATATTTACATATACATTGAAAGAACATTAATAAATTTGAATTTTGTTATCGCATTGTTTTGTTTATTTTCCTATCTATGGATTATATACCACATCTATGGTCTTGAATAATTAAAGTCCAAACCTGTTTGAGAGGCTAGGATAAATTAGCCATTTTTGAATAAAATATAAAATTGAATGTGTTGTGAATATGACAAAAGTGAGTAAATAATTTTTTTTAGGCGATTAAATTTTTTATAATTTCTTTCATTGGGCAATTGCCGCAAAACGTACTGTTGACGAGTTATAGTGCGATAATTTAATTGGGCAATTGCCGCAAAACGTACTGTTGACGAGTTATAGTGCGATAATTTAATTGGGCAATTGCCGCAAAACGTACTGTTGACGAGTTATAGTGCGACAATTTAATTGGGCAATTGCCGCAAAACGTACTGTTGACGAGTTATAGTGCGATAATTTAATTGGGCAATTGCCGCAAAACGTACTATTGACGAGTTATAGTGCGATAATTTAATTGGGCAATTGCCGCAAAACGTACTGTTGACGAGTTATAGTGCAATAATTTAATTGGGCAATTGCCGCAAAACGTACTGTTGACGAGTTATAGTGCGATAATAATTTTTTTTAGACGATTAAATTTTTTATAATTTCTTTCATTGGGCAATTGCCGCAAAACGTACTGTTGACGAGTTATAGTGCGATAAAGTTTACAATTTTTTTCTTCAAAGGTTGATCAAATGTTAAAATGGCAAACAGCAGTCTCATCGCGCAATATATTTTCTATAATTTTTGTTAGAAAAGCCACTTTGTAAAATTAGTTCTTTATGAGAAAAAACGCGTGAAAATTGCAAAAAATCGTTTTTGCCAAATATTTCCTTAGTTTTTCCAAAATATCTCATTAATTCTTCATCATACTACAAAATACACTCAATTTTCTTTAACTTTTATCAAACTTCTTTCACAAAATTAATATTTTGAGATACAACCAGTTAAAGAACATAAAATTACTTAGTTACTTTTGAAATATCTCCGTAACTTTTCATCGTATACCAACATAACTTATTATTAATATTGTGGAGCATTTAACTCCAAAATATTCATTTATAAACTTTCTCTGTAGAATCTATAGTTAAGGGGGTATTGATAATAATAGTAGTTGTTTTAAATATATTATTTTCAAATTAATAATCGTCTCATAAAATATTAATTCTATTAAAAAAGTCCATAACTTGAAATAAAAGCATACTCTGATTTTTCCTCTAGAAAATTCTGTTGGGTATTTTCCACAAAATATACATTTACTAAGAACTGCTTCTATATCCACTTCTTAAATTCAAATAAACACTTTCCCTAACTGAAGTTATAACAAGTTTCCTTTAATGGAGAATCCTGAAACTTCATTCTCTAGAGAATATTATAATTTTATTATAATTTTCTCTCGAGAAAATGTTTTCTCTTCAAAAATTGCCTTAAAAATATTAAGAAAAGTTTTCCAATCAAAGTTTTCCTTAGGTTTATTTCCATTTAAATTAATTAAGTTCCGCACTTCACCATTCGGTTTTTAAAATACATTTTTTCCCTTCCTCCTTTTCAGACCAATTGATTCCTTACGGAAAATAAGGAAAGTGTACCGAGAGCAAAAAAGGTTTAAGGGAGATGACAGTTTCGCAGGGAGTTTATTCTTATTATTGCACGAAAAGCTGAGTCTTTAGGTGGCCATAGTGAAACACATATCATAATTTCTCAACGTCCGTCCGTCTGTCACAACCTCACATTAGCTGCAGTTTTATAACTATGTACATAAAAGGAGATACTTACAAATGTATCTGGTGTTACAAATATAAAATATAATTCTTCAAAAAAAATGGTATTTTTAGAATTTAAAAACCTAAAACTTTCACCAATTGGCAATCAGGAAAAAGCATAAAATAAAATTCAATTTGTAACCATAAAACAATAAACGCGTATATATAATTTTTCTAAATGTTAAGAATTAACAAGAAATAAAAATAACAACAAATATATATAGAAGTACACAATATGTCTTTAGAAACGATTACAAAAATAATCAATACCGACTGTTTTATCTAATGTGTAGCCATTAACTAAAATAATTAAAAAGAAACTGTTAATCTAATAAACTGTTGAGTAAAAATAAACTGTGTTGCCAAAATTTATCTTCAAAATTTCTCATCGACTATTTCAATACAACTTTTAAGGTGCTTATTTTTCCATTTTCTCTATGTATGATTCCCACTATTATTCTTGTAACATCTGAGCGCAACGTTATGTGGACTTCTGCATATCTGCTTCCGATTCCGCAACCCTTCAATTATAATATTATTGAAAATGTTTTTCAAAATCACATTGAAAATCCATTTACCATTTTCCATTTCCAACGTCAAGCAGACGGGAGTTTGCTTCGAGTTATATGCAACGTGTGCCTCCAACCCCTAATTTTTCATTATGGCTTTTATCGTATCTTGTTAATTTTTTCCTGAATCGTATTGATCGTAAATTTTTGAAGTTTACTCCTTAAGAATTGATTTTCATATATAGCGCCCGGTATTAAGTTTTATGAGGAGTATAATCAGAAGTTCAGAGCGTACGAAAATTCAGAGCATTTAAAGAATATAACCATTAGGTTCTAATCGTACGAAGTTCAGCACGTTAAAAAAGTATAACCGTTGGGTGGCCTCTCCGCGCAACATTTCTACGCATATTTAGAGTGCGACATCAATATGTTTATTTGGCATTTTCTTATGACGTAATTGCAATGGCGGAGTGTGATACACATAGTTTACTACCGTTCGCTTATATCAAGATGTAATCATTAAATGTCATTATGTGTGAATATTTGGTGTCTTCTATCCTACGAAATTAAAAAGTCTCTTTTAATTTTAACTTCTTAATCTGACGTTACTAAATGTTTTTCATTTTATTGTAGATATTTGATCTTGTTCATTTGTGTTTTACTTGAAAATAATTATATTGTCAGCTTTTTATTTTTAAAGAATTCTCCATTTACATTTAATAACATTGACATTTATATTTTATACATTCCAAAACAATCTCACACGCACAATATTTTTCCCACGATCCGATCCGATCACATACCTTCAAGTATCGATACAACTTCATACGATAATTCGATATTTTAAATCGATACAAACAAATGCGGTACAGTTATGGATAAATACTAGCCTACATTTACCATATCGAATAATTCGATTCGTATGGATCGCATCAATAATACAATCAAGTCGCACAAACACTCGAAGTATATAATCAAATTTGTTTATAATAAAGTATTTTATGTGTTTACTTGACGATTGGCTGCAGGCGCTGGTAGACTTTGTTTTATTTACTGAACTGCATGCGGCAATTTAACGATGGGCAATTTATGTTTTGATATCCAATTACCGGATTAGATCCAGACCGTTTGTCAAGACTATAAAACTATAGACTTAGAAAGCCTAAAATTTGAAGATTGGAATTTGTAATCATTTTTATTGATAACAAAAACATTTGCCAAAAGGTTTTTAGAAATAATAAACAGTACATCGAGAACAAAGAAAGCAGTTAGATGATCGGTCCAAATATTGTTATATTCGTCTTTATTTACTTACTATATTTATAACACATACTTTTTTATATGTACCGTTTACGTACGTTATTCTATTTTAACTAAACAATAAATTAACGGTTGCATATATTTAAAAGTCTTTTATTCCATAGCCGATCGATTGATACGATATTCGGAGAATCTGATCGTGACTATTCGATATGATCTCAGTACCATATCATAGTTACGATCCGAATCGTTCCAAGACATCGATACTAAGAAAAATATTGTGCATCCCTATTTTAGAATATCTCAAAAAAATCTAAGTTGTATTAGATTTTGATTAAAATCTTAAATTAAGATCACTTCATTCCATTGTTGTCTATGTCTCTAAAAATTAAACAATTTTAACAGCAACAACGGATCATGCATGGTTTATGCATGCTCCGACAAACACTTGGCCGATTTTCTTAAGCTAAAATTCGTAAAAGTAAAGCAGACAACACAATACGTAAGGTTTGTAGCAGTTAGACATTTTGAAAATATATTCTAATTTTTATACACAAAATTTCGTCGAACGGAAAATTTATCAAATAAACCATCACAACAAATGGTGTATTTATTTATTTACACATCCGCCAAGTTACATGAAAAAAACTTTGGATGTAAATATGAAGTGTAACTACGTCGTAATTAGACAACTAAATTACGAAGCCGTCAGTTACATAACAAAGGTAACGGTTATTAAATTAAAACAAACAAGAGCACTGAACTGATATTTTGTACAGTTAGCCTCGAGAACGCTGAATAATAAATCCAAAAAATATTACACATACATCTTTTAGACAATATTCATAAAATTATCTCGGAACGCGTGCATTATAATTAGACAACTAAATTACAAACCTGTCAATTGCATAACAAAGATAACAGTTATTAAATTAAAACAAACAAGAACACTGAACAAATATTTTGTACAGTTAGTGTCGAGAACGCCGAATAATAAATTCAAAATATATTACACATACGCCCTTTAGACAATATTATAATGAGACAACTAAATTACAAACCTGTCAATTACATAACAAAGATAACGTTTATTAAATTAAGACACGAGAAGTTAAGAAATATAATATTACACTGACTGACGTCGCATATTTTTATTGAAACGCCTACAGAATTAAATATGGCGGAATCTCTTTTATCAACTGATTTATACAGGTTGGTCTGTATAGGACCAAAAGTGACACAGCTCAAATTTTCGTTTCCCTTTAACTTTAGAATAATTAGTCTTTGCTTATAAGAAGCCGTTAATTGCATCACAAAAATAACGGTTATTAAATTAAGACAAACACGAGCATGGAACAGATTTTTCATACGGTTAGCCTCGAGAATTTCGAATAATGAAGCAATCAAATTTTCCTTTCCCTTTAGTTTCCTATTATCTTTAGAATAATTAGTCTTTGATTATAAGAAGCCAACAATTGCATTACAAAAATAACGGTTATCAAAATAAAGACAAACACAAGCATTAAACAGATTTTATTTACGGTTAACCTCGAGAATTTCGAACAATATAGAAAACATGCACGGCAAAATTTTTAATAAATATATTGTTAAATTGTGTATATAGTCCATTTTATAAGTTCCTGAGTACAAAATAAGATGATTAAAATGAACAGTTTTTTTTCGTATTTAATTCCATCCCTAGATACACAATTTCAAAGTCACTCCAAGGCTTACTTGTCTACCGTGTATACACACCGGCTACCGCGCCGGGCGAATTCAACTGAACCCAATTTTACTCAATAAAATCCCACCTAACTCAATCTAATTTATATAACCAAACTTAAAAAACCGAGTAATTCAATCCATCAAAGGGATACTTCTTCAATAAGATATGTTGGTAAAACTACCGCACCGTGAATAAAAAATAAGAATTTTTTCGCATCTCATTCCATTCTATAGATACACTATTCGCAATGTTAATTAAAGGGTTAAGTGTCCTACAGTATACACACACCGGGTTCCAAAAACGATATGAGGCGACGCAGCGAACCACTTTTTCGGCTTTGGCTATTAAGCGATGCGAGTATTAATTCGCAGATAAGAAAAACTATTTCTAAAAGAAAAAAGACCTTTAACGTTACTTCCCAGGCTTACGCCACAATTAGTAAAATATGTTAGAATATTAAATTGCAACACTGAACATTACGAGAAACGAAAATAGTAACTTAACCTGAAGTATAAGCAAGTGTTCACTCAATCGTGTCCATAAATGTTATTCATTAGCCACACAACGTTATTGCACAAAGAGCACAAAGACACTCAAACGACCATTCGTCGGCGATAAAATTACTTTGCTATATACAACGTAAATACTCTCGTCTGAAAGCAAACTCGTTCCAATAACGAGGCGAATTAATTTTCCCCACTTTGTGACGTGAAGCCCTGGGCGGATTCCCTCGCCTCGCATCAGATCCAAAACCTAATAGGCCCGAGGTACAATGTACAGTCAATATTATCATACATTGTTGTAATTGGAGTATCGAAGTTTCAGTAGAGTTACGTACGTTTATATAAGGACGTAATAGAATAAATACGTGTTTCGTATTCTCGTTATATCCCCCGCCGCATATTTTAGACAATCGAATTGAGAACATATTTAAGAAAAAAAGAGGCAAATGCCTGTCGGGAAAGGCGTTATAAGGTATACGTAATTATCTGTATGATTTGAAACTGTTAACTGAAATAATTATAACTGAGAGACTAATCAAATGCCTTATAATTGAGAAACTAATCAAATACAACCGAAATAATTATAATTGAGAGACTAATCAAATACAACCAAAATAATTATAATTGAGAGACTAATCAAATGCAACCGAAATAATTATAATTGAAAGACTAATCAAATGCTACCGAAATAATTATAATTGAGAGAGTAATCAACCGAAATAATTATAATTGAGAGACTAATAAAATGCAACAGAAATTATTATAATTGAAAGACCAATCAAATGCAACCGAAATTATTATAATTGAGAGACTAATCAAATACAATCGAAATAATAATAATTGGGAGACTAATCAAATACAACCGAAATAATTATAATTGAGAGACTAATCAAATGCAACCAAAATCACTATAGATGAGAGACTTATCAAACGCTTAGTACCTAGCATTTTTCCAATGTTTAAAATCGATGGTCCAAAAATAGGACGGAGATGCATTGTTAAGTCCATTATAAAGTTTAATCTTTCGCAAACGAAACTTAAAAATGCAAAATCCTAAATGGGTTTTCAATTTAATTTTGAAAGAAATTGATCCTCAACTTTATGCTGAAAGACCACACAACGGTGTATGTACCGTTTTTGATGTATCTATCGCTACGTGTAGCGAAGCGTAAAAATTGTTATGCTCCGCCACATATATCACTAGACACATCAAAAGTACGTTTTTCTTTAATATTTTGTTATATGTCAATTGAGATGCCAATCTAAAGCTTCTACTTTCATGCACATGAAAATATTTAATTGTATATGACTGTGATGGCAATCCATAATGTAAAGAATCCAATTTCGTGCACATCAATTAAAAACCATAGAAACGGTATTACCATTTCTATAGTTTAAAAACAAATTATTTGACTACATATTTATTGAAATACTAATCCAAAGCACCTAATGTCATACCCGTCGGTTTAAAACTAATATTAGTAATTTATTTATTTACACGCAAGCATTTATCGTTACATTACAGGTAAACTATACGTAACGATAAGAAATTAATGGTTTAACAAAATACAAAACACATGAGAACTACTTATTGAAGTAAAACTTCTTTACGCACGCTTGACTTGGGGAGTTAGTTAGTTGACGTTACGAAAAGTGTGATCGGGCGAGGCGAACAGAAGTTGAGAGGGAGATATAAGTTAGTGAAGACAGAAAGAGTTACGTTTCGTATATTACTGTAGGGACAAGAGAGAGAGGTGCGAGCACACATTTTCTTTCTCTCTTTCTCGCATAGCCAGTTATGTTTCGTATATCTAAGACAGTGCAAGCCTATTGTCTGTATCACACTGTAGGAGCATGAGAGAGCAATGCGCGCGCACATTTTCTTTCTCTCTTCCTCTCATAGCCAGTGCATGAAATATATATATATATATATATATATATATATATATATATATATATATATATATATATATATATATATATACATATATATATATAACGCTAGCAAACTCGCATATATATATGCATATATATATATATATATATATATATATATATATATATATATGCGAGTTTGCTAGCGTTACGCGAACGGTGATTTTTTTATTATTTTGTAATTTCATTTCGTTTTTGAACAATTTTATAAATTATTATTTTGTTCAATACATTAAATATTCTACGTATTTTTTTAAACATGAATAAAAAATACGAGAGAACTACAAAAGATAACGACGACACAATTAGGCAAATTTACTTTCACTCATTATAAATATTGAAATTGTGAACTAGGATAATATCTTACTATATATTTATTGACATACTAATACAAAGCATCTAATTTCATACACGTCGGTTTAAAACTGTTGAAATTGTGAGGTACGAGAAAATTTTACTACACATTTATTAAGATACTAATACAAAGCCTCTAATTCCATGCACATGGGTTTAAAACTGTTGAAATTGTAAAGTAAGAGAAAAGTTTTCTACATATTTATTAAAATACTAATCTAAAGCATCTAATTTTATAGACGTCGTTTTAAAACTGTTGAAATTGTGAGATAAGAGAATTTTACTACATATTTATTGAGATACTAATCTAAAGCATCTAATTTTATACACGTCGTTTTAAAACTGTTGAAATTGTGAGATAAGAGAATTTTACTACATATTTATTGAGATACTAATCTAAAGCATCTAATTTCATACACGTCGGTTTAAAACTGTTGAAATTGTGAGGTACGAGAAAATTTTACTACACATTTATTAAGATACTAATACAAAGCCTCTAATTCCATGCACATGGGTTTAAAACTGTTGAAATTGTAAAGTAAGAGAAAAGTTTTCTACATATTTATTAAAATACTAATCTAAAGCATCTAATTTTATAGACGTCGTTTTAAAACTGTTCAAATTGTGAGATAAGAGAATTTTACTACATATTTATTGAGATACTAATCTAAAGCATCTAATTTTATACACGTCGGTTTGGAATTGTTAATATTGTAGATTAGAGAAGATTTCGCTACATATTTATTAAAATACTAAAGTAAAGCATCTAATTTTATAGACGTCGTTTGAAAACTGTTGAAATTGTAGGATAAGAGAATATTTTACTACATATTTATTGAGATACTAATCTAAAGCATCTAATTTCATTCACGTCGGTTTGGAATTGTTAATATTGTAGATTAGAAAAGATTTCGCTACATATTTATTAAAATACTAAAGTAAAGCATCTAATTTTATACACGTCGTTTTAAAACTGTTGAAATTGTGAGATAAGACAATTTTACTACATATTTATTGAGATACTAATCTAAAGCATCTAATTTTATACACGTCGTTTTAAAACTGTTGAAATTGTGAGATAAGAGAATATTTTACTACATATTTATTGAGATACTAATCTAAAGCATCTAATTTTATACACGTCGTTTTAAAACTGTTGAAATTGTGAGATAAGAGAATATTTTACTACATATTTATTGAGATACTAATCTAAAGCATCTAATTTCATTCACGTCGGTTTGGAATTGTTAATATTGTAGATTAGAGAAGATTTCGCTACATATTTATTAAAATACTAAAGTAAAGCATCTAATTTTATAGACGTCGTTTGAAAACTGTTGAAATTGTAGGATAAGAGAATATTTTACTACATATTTATTGAGATACTAATCTAAAGCATCTAATTTCATTCACGTCGGTTTGGAATTGTTAATATTGTAGATTAGAGAAGATTTCGCTACATATTTATTAAAATACTAAAGTAAAGCATCTAATTTTATACACGTCGTTTTAAAACTGTTGAAATTGTGAGATAAGACAATTTTACTACATATTTATTGAGATACTAATCTAAAGCATCTAATTTTATACACGTCGTTTTAAAACTGTTGAAATTGTGAGATAAGAGAATATTTTACTACATATTTATTGAGATACTAATCTAAAGCATCTAATTTCATTCACGTCGGTTTGGAATTGTTAATATTGTAGATTAGAGAAGATTTCGCTACATATTTATTAAAATACTAAAGTAAAGCATCTAATTTTATAGACGTCGTTTTAAAACTGTTGAAATTGTGAGATAAGACAATTTTACTACATATTTATTGAGATACTAATCTAAAGCATCTAATTTTATACACGTCGTTTTAAAACTGTTGAAATTGTGAGATAAGAGAATATTTTACTACATATTTATTGAGATACTAATCTAAAGCATCTAATTTCATTCACGTCGGTTTGGAATTGTTAATATTGTAGATTGGAGAAGATTTCGCTACATATTTATTAAAATACTAAAGTAAAGCATCTAATTTTATACACGTCGTTTTAAAACTGTTGAAATTGTGAGATAAGAGAATTTTACTACATATTTATTGAGATACTAATCTAAAGCATCTAATTTTATACACGTCGTTTTAAAACTGTTGAAATTGTGAGATAAGAGAATATTTTACTACATATTTATTGAGATGCTAATCTAAAGCATCTAATTTCATTCACGTCGGTTTGGAATTGTTAATATTGTAGATTAGAGAAAATTTCACTACATATTTATTAAAATACTAATGTAAAGCATCGAATTTTATACACGTCGTTTTAAAACTGTTGAAATTGCGAGATAAGAGAATTTTACTACATATTTATTGAGATACTAATCTAAAGCATCTAATTTTATACACGTCGTTTTAAAACTGTTGAAATTGTGAGATAAGAGAATATTTTACTACATATTTATTGAGATACTAATCTAAAGCATCTAATTTCATTCACGTCGGTTTGGAATTGTTAATATTGTAGATTAGAGAAGATTTCGCTACATATTTATTAAAATACTAAAGTAAAGCATCTAATTTTATAGACGTCGTTTTAAAACTGTTCAAATTGTGAGATAAGAGAATTTTACTACATATTTATTGAGATACTAATCTAAAGCATCTAATTTTATACACGTCGTTTTAAAACTGTTGAAATTGTGAGATAAGAGAATATTTTACTACATATTTATTGAGATACTAATCTAAAGCATCTAATTTCATTCACGTCGGTTTGGAATTGTTAATATTGTAGATTAGAGAAGATTTCGCTACATATTTATTAAAATACTAAAGTAAAGCATCTAATTTTATACACGTCGTTTTAAAACTGTTGAAATTGTGAGATAAGAGAATTTTACTACATATTTATTGATATACTAATCTAAAGCATCTAATTTTATACACGTCGTTTTAAAACTGTTGAAATTGTGAGATAAGAGAATATTTTACTACATATTTATTGAGATGCTAATCTAAAGCATCTAATTTCATTCACGTCGGTTTGGAATTGTTAATATTGTAGATTAGAGAAAATTTCACTACATATTTATTAAAATACTAATGTAAAGCATCGAATTTTATACACGTCGTTTTAAAACTGTTGAAATTGCGAGATAAGAGAATTTTACTACATATTTATTGAGATACTAATCTAAAGCATCTAATTTCATTCACGTCGGTTTGGAATTGTTAATATTGTAGATTAGAGAAAATTTCGCTACATATTTATTAAAATACTAATGTAAAGCATCTAATTTTATACACGTCGTTTTAAAACTGTTGAAATTGTGAGATAAGAATATATGTTTCTATTTTTCACATATTTATTGAGATACTAATCTAAAGCATCTAATTTCACGCCGTTAGGCTAAAACTGTTGAAATTGTTGAAATCGTGAGATAAGAGAAAACTTTACTATATATTAATTGAGACACCATTCTTTTTTCATCTAATTTCATGAACATAGTTGTTCCACTACGGAACCATATTTTAACCAATTTCAAAATAACAAAACTACATAAAATTATTTTTAAAGCAATAACCCAACAGCCAAGAGCTTCATCTCAAATATATTCAATATACTGACTGTACTTGCTTAAGACCACAAGCCGACGGGAGTTTTCCCTATCCCAATAAGGTAGACGAAAAAACATTTCTTTCAATAATCATGATGTAATACAGCCAAGAGCTTCATCTCAAATGCATTCAATATACTGTACTTGCTTCAGCCCACAAGACGACGGGAGTTTTCCCTATCCCAAAAGGTTATATGAAAAAAAACATTTCTTTCAATAATCATGATGTAATACAGCCAAGAGCTTCATCTCAAATGCATTCAATATACTGTACTTGCTTCAGCCCACAAGACGAAGGGAGTTTTCCCTATCCCAATAGATTATATGAAAAAAAAACATTTCTTTCAATAATCATGATGTAATACAGCCAAGAGCTTCATCTCAAATGCATTCAATATACTGCACTTGCTTTAGCCCACAAGACAACTGGAGTTTTCCCTATCCCAATAAGTTATATGAAAAAACATTTCTTTCAATAATTATGTTGCAATACAGCCAAGAGCTTCATCTCAAATGTATTAAAAATACTGTACATGCTTTAGTCCACAAGTCAATGGGAGGTTCCCCTATCTCAATAGGTTATATGAAAAATCATTTCTTTCAATAATCATGATGTAATACAGCCAAGAGCTTCATCTCAAATGTATTCAAAATACTGTACTTGCTTTAGTCCACAAGACAACTGGAGGTTTCCCTATCTCAATAGGTTATATGAAAAAAAACATTTCTTTCAATACTCATGATGTAATACAGTCAAGAGCTTCATCTCAAATATATTCAATATACTGTACTTGCTTAAGCCCACGAGACAACGGGAGTTTTCTCTATCCCAATAGGGTAGAACAAAAAACATTTCCTTCAATAATCATGATGTATTACTTATAAAAATCGAATTCATTGGATAACAAAGAAAATATTATTGGTCTAATTTTATATTTCGGAGCACCTCTGCACGCCGTTTTGCATATCAAAAATATAGCTATTCCGAAAGTTTGCCTGCTTGTTACCCCATAAATCCGCAACCAAGAAAAGTATGTTTGGATGTTTGTTACTAAATCACACCTAAACGACACGGCATGTTTTCATAAAACTTGGCGAGAATATAGTTCTTGATTAAAACGGATGAAACTCGTCTTTTGATCAATAATACAATTTTAGTACTGCAATATGCCAATAGATGGCACAACGTATAGATATGAAGAATTTAACATTGCTTATAGAAAGGCAGACGTTACGATGGTTTTAATGGGTTAAGGACGTAATCGAAAATCCAAGTGAACGATGCCGCGGGCTAAAAGCTGGGAATACATATTTTTATATTAAAATACATATTCTTATATCACATCAGAAGTCTCTAAATATAAAATTAAATAAAATAAGATAGAATTAGAGAAACATATTTTTGTTCTGTTGTCAAATAAGTCTACAAAGCTGCTTTATTCAATCAGTCCATCATGATAATCGAAAATAAGTGTTTTTCTCTCCAACGAATTCCACAATGAGATTAATTCAACATCCATCTGCAAAAAATATTCAATGTTGTGCTGATTTAATACACACGTAGCGCCATCTATTGATATATTTTAGTAAATAAAAGCCCCAAGTTTCATCTAAAGGAATAATACTATTCCTGGGGCTAAAAAGTAGCCTATGCGTACAGGTTTCTACGAATAACGAATACAGTCTATACAGATTTACAAGTAAGTATGCCAAAACGTTAGACCTGACTCAGCAATAAATATCAAAACTTTCTTATTTATAATACGCATTTGTGGTATAAACACTTCAGATGGCTTAGTTCATTCACAAACCTTTTGCCCGTGCCGTCATTAGCGTTCAATTTAATTCACGAGTACTTGCTGGCAATTTTATAATCTGATAAGTCTCTTATTCCAATGTTTCTCTATAATTACAAAGTTAATGTTTTATCATATAAGATCGGTATTCCAATTTTGGACCTGATATTTCTTCGTCAAATTTCGTTTAGCAAAACTACTAAACTTATTTTGACGAAGAGCTTTAGGCCCGTAACAAGTTTTAATGTTTTAAAGCGATTTTATTTTCCTGCTATGCTCTTAGTTGACATGACTTAAAGATAAACTTTTTTGAGTTTCTAAGTAAAACTCTAAGTTTTAAGACAGTTAAAACCTTGCCAAAATGCCAAAAAATACAATCTTTTTGCGTGCTATCGGTACAAAGAAAGAGAAAAACAAAGTTCTAAAAAAATATTCTAGAATCAGAGACTTCTATATTATGAATCCCATATACTTTGACTTCCGTATCCGTAAGCTCCGTACGGAAGCCTACGTTTGTGTTTATACGTCCGTACGTTCATACGTACATCAGACGCCTTTAGCTCGCATACGGATAAGCTAGATTTGTAAATAACACATAATATGTTGACCCAAAACTTAATATAGCACTAAAAATTATGTATACCTAATATAGTATTAAACAATTTTGTATACTTTATTTAATTTCGGAATATGCCGTATATACATTTAAAATTCTAAAAAAATTGTTTAACTCTTTACAACTAGCCTTTTTGAACGATACGATATATAAACCTAAAAAAATTGTAGAACTTAATTTTTTTAAGTTTTAGGCTATTGCAAAATTTTTGAGTCAATGTGATCTATTACCACGCCAAATTTCATATATCTGCATCAAACAGTTTCTGAAGAAATCGGTTGTGAAAGACAAACAGACAGAGTGTTTTAAGGGTTCCGTTATACTTAGGTAGGGAACCTCAAAGATGGCAATACTTGGGAAACAGCAATTTGTGTCCAATATTACCCATATCCCGTACTTATACAAGAAATACTAGAAAACTGTAAAATAGGTCTATTGTAAAATATTGTAAAATACTAGACTAGAAAACTGTAAAATACTAGAAAACTGTAAAATAGGTAAATTGAAAATATTTAAAAAATTATTTAGGCAACATAATAACAATAATAGTACACAATATTTGTTTGTGCACAACAAAAAACAACTAATCCAAAATGGACGTAGTTTTTAGAAGAATATAGGGCTCAACTTGAAGTTAACATTTATTTTCTGTTTTATAGCAATCGATTCACTTAATTAGAAAGTATGCTAATTTAATATTTTTACAGATTCGTTTCCGTTGCACTGGTACAACAAAAACAAAGCACCTAGCTACTAGACCCGCAGTAATTAAGCAAATGTAAAGTGTACCTATAAGCACAGTGTACTTATATCAATAGATAGTGCCGGGTGTGTTTTAAATCGCGCAATAAAGTTTTCCATCCGGACTTATAATAGAGAATAGGGTGTGGTCAGGGGTAAAGTTTGGAGTGGTGCGGGAGGGGTAAGTGCTTGAGTAAGCAAACACAGAGCGGGCAGACGCGGTCATCTTCCACACCGTAAAATTTTGCAGTATTATACGTATTTGTTATAAGCTTAATTTGTTTCCTCAATTTGTTTGAAATTTGAGTCAGTTGTTAATACTTGTTATTTAATTTGTAAGTTTCCATTCGTTGGTTTGAAATCAATCTATATAAATTTGATTGTTATATACTTCATTGTCGAGTTGCTGTATGCATAATAATACTGTGGAATTGGCCTATCTGTAGATTAAAGATATCTAGTAAAAAGCGATTTAGGGGAACACAACAAAGGTTAATACTTGTTATTTTTAATTTATAAGTTTCCATGGGTAAGTTTCAATTCTATCTATATAAATTTGATTGTTTTATACTCCATTGCCGATTTTCTGTATGTATAATAATACTGTGGAATTGGCCTGTCCGTAGATTAAATACATCTAGTAAAAAGCGATTTACGGGAACATAACAAAGGTAACACTTATTATTTAATTTATAAGTTTCCATTGGTAAGTTTCAATTCTATCTATATAAATTTGATTGTTATATATTCAAATCAATCTATACAAATTTGATTGACAAAAACATAATTTTTGGAATATTCGTGTCTTTATCTGTGAATCTATTCATTTGTTTGCGTATCCCATAAAAAAGCTAAAGGAATTTCGGTGAAGTTTTCTCCGGTAGATTCTCTTGGGTCTGTGATAACATATATGCAATTTTTCATCACAATCGGTCAACCGAAAAGAAGACATGGCAATTTGACACTTTAATGAAAGCGCATTTGCTTAATAAAGTTTACTTTTATAATTATAATAATAGATGGCGTTATGTGTACTAATCTTACAGCTAACTGAACAATATTTTTAAAGATGAACTAAGTCGTAAGGACAGATAGTATGTGTAAAAATACACAGTCGTTAATGAACGAAGAATTGTTTACACCTGAGAACGATTAAGCATCTGATGCAATATATTTGTATCTAGAATATTAATATTTGTGAATACTTCAATAAAAATACTACAGTAAAAAACTATAGTATCCTTAAATATCTAAACTTTTGTACGTAGCTAAATATGTACAGAACTACCTTATAGTACTTGATATATTATTAAAAACGGTCTTCAATTTAAGGAGGTATGCCTCTACAAAGTCATAATATTGTAGATTTATAATATAAGTACCATTTCTAATATCCTATATAAATAATATATATTAGACACTCCACCGTATAGTACTTGACATATTATCAAAAACTGTCTTCAATTTAAGAAGGTACGCCTCTACAAAGTTATAAGTACCATTTCTAATATCCTATATAAATAATATATATCAGACACTCCAACATATAGTACTTGACATATTATCAAAAACTGTCTTCAATTTAAGGAGGTGCGCCTCTACAAAGTTATAATATTGTAGATATATAATTTAAGTATCATTTCTAATATCCTATATATATAAATAATATATATCAGACACTCTGCCTTATAGTATTTGACATATTATCAAAAACTGTCTTCAATTTAAGGAGGTACGCCTCTACAAAGTCATATAATATTGTAGATTTATAATTTAAGTATTATTTCTAATATCCTATATAAATAACATGTATCAGACAGTCAGATATAAAACAATGTTTCCGGCCTTTACAAATCGTATAATCTCGGGCTAGGTATGTCCGGAAAAGGAAATCCCACCACCCCAGTGATCGAGCCCGCCCTCAATATCCACATAAATTTATCCACATATTTAACTTCCTCTTCAATTTTGTAGTCTCTCGATTGAGTCCTCCGCAAACATATGCACATATGGGCGGACTTTACCTAAGCCCTTAACATCCCGCGCGCTTGGCTGCACTAAATATATGACTTTATACAAATATCTACTCTTTGTCTAAAATAAATTTTCTCCGACTTTCACTTTTTATTTTTTTTATTTTCAAAGCTTTCCAGTTTTCACAGCAACAGAGTTCACCACTATATTTAGTCTTGACCCGATCTACTCTCTGCATCGGTATATCATTAAGATAGTTATAAAATTGTACTTTGAAAAATCGGAAACAAACAAATTTCTTTAAATTTGGGACAATAACACCATAATCATACAAATATACATACAAAAATATTTATTACAGTTTACAGTATAAAGAGTTTACCAAGTTTATCTTCATTACGCAATCTTGATACACGCAAAATTTCATTGGGATGGGTTCTGTATTTGAGGCGTGAACGAAAAGACAAAATAAATAATTTAAGCTTTCGCGTTTATAATATTAGATACTAATTATAAGTTATGATATCAAAGGTTGTCATTATTTAATACAAACAAAAATGGGTGAATCTCGCTTTTAATGTTGTTTGTCTAAATATAATCCAATATAATTCCTGCTGAGAAATATATACCTGTCAAAACACAACTTCCTTGCGAGTTTTATTACCTAATTGTGCGATATAGAGGTGTGCGGTATAAGTATTTTTTCGTACTAAGGGATATGTTACGCGTAGGTAAAAATAATAGGTACGTGTATCCATTACAAAATACTAGGTCGATAAAGTAGTGTGTGCGTGCGTGCGTGCATGCGCGTGAGCGTGCGTGCGTGTATGTGTGAACGCGCCTGCATGTGTGTCATAAACTATTCAATATTTTTTTGCTTGTACTGGGATTTCTCATATTTTGGTCTTTCACTTATTTGAATGAAACTAAACAAAATGTAACAAAAATAAAATAAAATAGTTATTGTTCTATCGTTATAAAACCTTTGTCACGTGCCTTCAAAGGCTATGAATGAGCGTGTGATGACCAAATGTCTGTACGCAATGGACTTTAGATAAACTAAAGAATACCAAGTATGAAGTAAATACAAAGTATGAGTATAATACTAGCTTGCCCAAGAGTATGACACGTTACGAATATATGCATATTATTATTATATATTATATATGCATATTATATTTATATATTTTTGTTTCATTCTTTCCTAATACAGGATTTATACAATGAACGGGATAACATGAGTATGCCTGTAATAGCTTTGTCTCTTTTGCTCTTATTGACGTTGATTCACAACAAAGAGAGACAGAAAGGGGCGTATTTTATAACGGGTATATGCGGAATATCAGACGCTAGAGTACGTCAATTCTACGCAAATACGTGGTACTCGTACGATTACGTTTCATACTTGAATTAATATAACCTTTACATTTTACTTTACGATACAAGATCTATAAATTACAAAAATAATCTTAAACACATTACAGATCTCATAAGCTCGGTGTTTCTCTATATTCAGTATACATTGCATTACAGATCATTCATATACGAAATATTTAGTCCCATATATATAACACATTATATTTCATTGATCTGTCTGTATATGTCGCAGATATCTAGTTTAATTAGCCGTTCAATTAAAAGCGTAGTCCATTATCTAATGGCTTCATTAGCCTAAATAACGTTCAACCGTCTAAGTGAAAGGCTAGCAAAAAAATTAAAAATTAAATTAAGCAAAAATTTTATTAAAATTTCATATAATTTTTAAAATACAAAGTAATTTTCTATATTTTATAATAAATATTAATTTCTTTTAACATTTATTCATTTTAGCAGAGTTTTATAAAAAAGAACTGTTTAACAAAAACGAAGTTAAAATATACATCATGTAACGAATACTGAAATTAATTTTGTTTTTTTTATCTCATGCTTACTCTAATTCAGTTACCGCAATGTCTAAATATTGGCCAGACTGTTTATTAATATTGTATTATACGTGATGGCTGAACGTCCCATGGATCGATATTTGAATAGAACCCCTTAGTTAAGGTGCTAGACTATTAGTTATATGGCTAATTAAACTAGATAAATGCGACATATACATGACGTTAACTGCCATATATATTAATATACATAATACTTAATAGCTCGTAAGTACCCGAAATGGTAAACAAATGGCAAACACGTGAACAAACATTATAAACATATATTCGACCGCGTATCGTACTAAAGCTAATAGGGTCCATGACGTTATATTATATTATGTAGACATGTCATCAGCGTTCTAAAAGTGTTTCTTAAAAGTTGAAATAATTGTATCATCTTCAATACAACTATACACATACATATATATCATCTTCAATACATCTTTTACATACGTGCTTTCTTTGACTATCTTTTTATCATAGTTTGTGCATGACGCTAATAGTTGTGCAAATATTTCGGAGGCATCATTTACGAATTTGTGTGTTTATTTTAAAGGATTAATAACAAATTAAGCTAAATACAAAATTCATTTAACCTGTTTTTGGTAACAACAGATTTCAACCACATTTTGACATATGGCGACCTAGAAAAAAGACCTAATCCAGTTTATAATACATGGCTGTTCCAGAGCTTTATTTTCGTTACAATTACTTTATTTCTTTTCGTAAACTATTTACAAAGATAAATATTTATTTAAATTTTTTTGTCCACGAATTAGAGGGAGGAAACACAAGTAGCCCATTTACCCCAAACTTGGTTACACCAGTAGCTTCCACAATAAAAATATAAAAAAAATTCACAGCAACAACTGTAATGTTACTTTTAAATTATAATTAAGCCCTTTCTGCATCCCTTTTAATAAAGTTTCTTTAGCGACGTCCAAGTCATTCTGTCACGTTAAAATTATGTAACACTTGACAAAATAAACCCCGACTACATCCGATCGGCGGCGGAACCGGCCGAGTGTTAACAACATGGCGGTCAAAAAGTTCATTCGAAATGTCAAAAAGTTCATTCAAACGGTTATCTGTCGATGAATCGGTAGATCAATATCGATTTTTGCGCATTTACTTTTGTGTACAGTATATTGCAAAAGTTATATCTGAAGTGGCTTATTAATTTATTGAATAAACAATTTATAATGAGAGATATATTATTATTATTTGCTCTAAAGAGACAAAAATGCAACTTAGTTATGATTATTCCGATTTGTCATAAACACGAACAGTTGAAAACGTTCACTTCATTCCTGAGCTTGTGTGAGTGAGATGGCTTTAATTTCCTACGGATAACATTCTTTTTTCAAAATAGAACACAGTGCGAACAATATCCGATAGATGGTGTTATTATCTTATGACTCAGTGTTTCTCTTCTATAGCAGAACATACCCATACAAAATCGCATGAAATTTTAAATAAGCTTTTTAATGCTACTGTATGCAAGATTTCAAAATTAATCTTTTATTGCTTGAGATTTTTAGTTTCGTAGACATTAAGGTTCAAATTATGTCATATCTTCATTGTATCGTACTCTGAAAGAGAAACCCATCTATCGCCATGTAAACGCACGTTAAAATCCACCGCGGGACGCATTAGAAACGCCGCGGAAGCCCGCAATTATTGCGCAACCGACCGACAATATCGAGCATTGCGCAACGTCGCCAATACCGTCGTGATGATGCTACCGCACTTTCTCTGACGCCTTCAATTACACATTAGATGCAAATTGCGGTCATCACCGTTCGCTTTAACGAACCATTGCTCGCCGACGCCTCGAAAGGGGAGACGATAAACTACATGGCCGACGAAGCGGGGCAGCCGCAGATGAAATCACGCGTGCATCGGATGCACTATGCGGAGAATGCACTCGCGCCTTCCCGGTTTCGAATCGTTCCATAATCAATAAACTTTGGAATACAAAGTCAACTCCACGAAGATTATTTTTATACCTAAACCAAGTACATACAAACAAATACTAAAAGCTTTATCAAATAAAGGGTACTGTCACGCGGAAATTTCTAACAAAGTCAAGTCTATGTATGAGTTTTATAATGTCGCGACTAAGGTATATTATTTTATTCAAGTGAAAACCTTTTTAGGCGCACCTGCGTACTTTTTCTGAAGAATGAACGAAATTGAGCCGTCAGGTTCTAGTCGGTTACACTGAATCAGGTAAACTCGGCTCTCTTCCGCCTAGTGTATTCCAAATTCAAAAATGATGAAACGTGATCAATCGAATGTGCACTGTATTGTTCGGGTAAACTCGGTTCCCTTCGGTATCGGCCGAGCGTGTTCACAGCTTAACACAGAGTGTATCCTTTCAAGAGTTCCAAATTCAAAAAATGATGAAACGTGATCAATTGAATATGCACTGTATTGTTCGGGTAAACTCGGCTGCCTTCGGCATAGGCCGAGCGAGTTCACTATAACACGGAGTGTATCCTTTCAAGAAATGGGTTCTATTTTTTTAATAATATTTCATTTGAGTATAATTTAGTACAGTACGCGTGTTATTTTTGTTTATTAATTCTAACATGCACAGTATGGTTATATTGGTTGCCAAAGTTTTCACTTATACATTGTAGTCTTAAGTACACTTCTTTTTAGTTTATAAAGCGCCATAATCTTTGCAGAGAAGCGCGATCTCATGGTATGACCGCGCGCAATTTGCTTCGAGTCAGGCAAAAGTCCATACAGTGTGTTGGACCCAGGTGTTACAGGAGTAAAAACTAAACTCTTATACAGAGAAAACGAAAAAAACGGTTAAAAGTTTTATTTAAATCGTCCAAAAAGGGAGAAATATTTATTTTTTTTATGAAAAGTTAATTTCTCATAATAGTTTTCAATTGCTATTTCTCCGAAATTAACAAACAAAGGGCAAACTATATCCTGTTGTATCCTCTATACACGGTTGAAAATCATAGGCCCGACCGCGACGGTATCACCGTAAAAAACCAAGTAAAACTCGAAGGAGCGAAAGAGACATACATTTTTGAAGTAAACATTTTTCGGGCGCACCTGCGCACTTTGCGCATCTGTGCACTTTTTCTGAACAGTGAACGAAGTTGAGGGTCAGGCCGGTAACACTTAATCGGGTAAGCTCGGCTCCCTTCGGCATCGACCAAGTGAACTACTTTTTAGGCGTACAATTTTAAGTTGTATATATATATATATATATTTATATATATATATGCGAGTTTGCTAGCGTTATGCGAACGGTGATTTTTTGATTATTTTCTAATTTCATTTCGTTCTTGAACAATTTTCTAAATTATTATTTTGTTCAATACATTAAATTTCCTACGTTTAAAGTGAATAAAATTGTAAATTCATTTTAAAGTTTATATTTTGTTTTACTTCAGTCGTGTGGTCTAAAGCACACTCGTTTTTTTAAAATTCCACGTCTGCACTGTGTAGTAGAAATGTCCCGAAAAAAACCATTTTACATATGGTAACCCTACATAGGAGTTGTGCATTAAAATTAGAAGTTTTCACTTCTAACTCGTTTTCACACTATTAACCTTTTTAAGAATATTAATTTATCACAACGTAAATATATTGTCTATTGCGTCTTGCAGACATAATAAATATAAATTTTAAAATACAGTTATTTTTTACATTTAAATGACTTTTGCACAGACAGACATGGCGAAAATAGGGCTTCCTAGATTAGCCTAGAAACCCTAGAAAGTGATTGATGTGAACTATTTTGCAATGTCATCTCAATACTATTATACACTTCGTTGGATTTTTATTGTTATTTTTAATTTTTGATTAACAATTCTTAATATGTTAAACCTATAATATTTAAGCGTTTAGAAAAATAGTTTTTTGTTTTTACAAATTTTATTTTATAATTTCTTGCTCTTTCCCGATTGTCAGACGCTGATTTTTTTTATTTTTTATGTTTTAAAAAATTAGAATATTTTTAAAAATGAAATTCCATTTCTTCAAACCATTATTTTCCACCTTTTGTTTCATTGAATTCGTCGGATCGTTATAAGATGTCAAACGGAATCGTCATAATGGCGTCATCAAATATGGCGTCTGAAATCCGCCATTTTGACTTTTCTCTAATTACAAATGTCACTAACGCAACTACTAAAAATTAAATCACATCTGATTTATCAAAACCAGTTCAACCGTTCAAGTCACAGTCCACAAGTAAATAGAGGAACGGATACAGGTATGAGTACTTAGCCAGTGGTCAAAAACCTTTGCGCTTCGCCGCATTCGGATAAAAAGACAAATATTACATAGTTTTATTCGCAATTCAAATAGGCAATTCAGCGCAGTTCCTAAAAAACGAAACAGCAAAAACGCATTAAGGATTACTTTTCGAAACTATAAAAATAGAAAACTTTCAAAAACTTTCCATTGGCTCATAATTGTAACATTGTTTTTGAAAAGGTAACCTTCAAACTAAACTTTCCCTTTCCCACCAGTGACATTTACGTAAATCAAATAACAATTACTGTATTTGCTGAAGCGAGATATATATCAATTTGTAAAGTAAACAATAAATGTTACCACCTGCCGAAAGTTTAATTTGAGAACTTTATTTCATTCGAGGACAGCAATTGAGCGTACAGTTGTCGACATCAAATTCCATTCAACCGTAAAATTTTAGACTTTAAATATTTCTCGTCTTTACGTACTTTCAAACACTATTATATTACTTTGCTATTGTTTATATTATTATTTATTAATTTTCCACAGAGAACAGTTTTCTTTGTTTCCATTTCGTAGGTTTTAAATGGACATAAGGTAAAAAATACCTTTTTAGAAAGGGTAGGTGTAGGATTAACGAAGTGCATATACGGAGTCAGTGTACTGATGTATTTTTGAGTAAAACTACTAAAGCTACATTAAAATAACATAAAAATGAATGATATGTAATTCAATGGTATTTTTTGCTAATTATTACAGACAGACTATGATCCGTTTTATGCTGCAAAATAATACCATAGAAGTTTTTTTGAGTTAAACAAACTAAACAGTTAAAGAGCTAAATCAAAATTAGATTTAAAAGAATTGTACAAAACATTGTAAACCATAATGAAATAAAAACCTACAGAAACAATTTCAGGATTTTTAACAGTTAACTATATTTTAATAGATTGTATGTCATTACCGACTAAAACACAAAATAAATAAATAAAACATTGATAATATCGTTAATAAATTAATACAAATAATGATTACATAAAAAAGTGTTAAAGCAAAGCGCTCATGGCGTCTTTTTTGTCCGGGGAAAGCCGGGTGGGCTAGCTAATTTTGAACATGGTTGGTATTTAACGCTAAACAGGCAACATTTTATTGATACAATAAATTATTTTGATTAAAATAGAAAAAAATTCTTATAATTATACTGCGTACCGTAACTATAAAATTAACTACTTTTCTGACAGAGCTAAACTCGTTCACCCCCAAACACATAGTTGTTAATAAAAAAGACAATTTCAGGAAAAGCAGAAGCAGGTAAAATAATAACGTATCACTCGTAGTTGGATACTACGTGATTGGGCAAGAATTGCGAGCTGTGGCAAGATTGCGTATCAGACACACGTCATTTTGCATAGGCAAATTTAGAAAATAGAAAAAATATAGAAATATAGAAAAAATATTAAAAGACTATAATTTTTAGTGGAAGATCTTTTTTTCCTAAAGAAATATACTAAAAGTTTATAAATTTTATAATTTATCATTAATATTAATTCCAATTTATCATTAATATTATTCTCAATTTATATTAATTCCTTAGTCAAAACTTGAGGCTTGGGCCCGAGTCGATAATACATGATGGCGGAGTGTAAAATTATTTAGTGCTATTAAAAAGATCAGAATGGAATGTATAAATATAAATAAAAAAACCGACTGTTTTTAAAAAACAACTAACAATTAATAAACAAGCAAAGTCTGTAAAACTACAGTAATAAAAATAAGTTCTTCCTAAACTCTAATAGCTCAACGTGATGACTCGCATCGAGGCCTACCAGGCCTGAGCAGCCATTTTAGTCAAAATCTCTCCAGTCACGGATGATGGATGATGGCGACGAAGGATCTACTGATGTAGACATATCCATAATGATTGAAAGCAGCTGCAGCTTCGCATAATGAGACCGACTAGAAATTTTGGGCAGTTAACGGAGAAACTGCCCGAAACTACCCAAGGAAACTGTAAAAAAATTACAAAATAGAAATTTTATTTTGTATTTTATATATATTTATAATAAAACTGCAGATTCTTGACAAGAGAGGGTCAGAATAAATTCTGTACGTGGAGAATATTTTAAAACGAGAGAAACTTGTTTTTAAAAGTTGTGAATGTCTGTTAAAAGTTATGCAATGTTTATTATTATGCGAAATCTACTCGACGGATTTTGGTAGTAATAGTTTTTATACCTTTGAATAACATACAGAATGCATCTGGATATTGCAGATTTAAAAAAAAACTTGACTTGGTGAATATTACGATATTGATATTGCCAATGTAATCTATTATTGTTTTTAGTAAACTTTATACTCATAGATACATTACGATATGGTACTGCCAACGCCATCTCCTATGGTTTTTAGTAAACTTTATACTCATAGATACATTACGATATGGAACTGCCAACGCCATCTCCTATGGTTTTTAGTAAACTTTATACTCATAGATACATTACGATATGGTACTGCCAACGCCATCTCCTAAGGTTTTTAGTAAACTTTATACTCATAGATACATTACGATATGGTACTGCCAACGCCATCTCCTATGGTTTTTAGTAAACTTTATACTCATAGATACATTACGATATGGTACTGCCAACGCCATCTCCTATGGTTTTTAGTAAACTTTATACTCATAGATACATTACGATATGGTACTGCCAACGCCATCTCCTATGGTTTTTAGTAAACTTTATACTCATAGATACATTACGATATGGTACTGCCAACGCCATCTCCTATGGTTTTTAGTAAACTTTATACTCATAGATACATTACGATATGGTACTGCCAACGCCATCTCCTATGGTTTTTAGTAAACTTTATACTCATAGATACATTACGATATGGTACTGCCAACGCCATCTCCTATGGTTTTTAGTAATCTTTATACTCATAGATACATTACGATATGGTACTGCCAACGCCATCTCCTATGGTTTTTAGTAAACTTTATACTCATAGATACATTACGATATGGTACTGCCAACGCCATCTCCTATGGTTTTTAGTAAACTTTATACTCATAGATACATTACGATATGGTACTGCCAACGCCATCTCCTAAGGTTTTTAGTAAACTTTATACTCATAGATACATTACGATATGGTACTGCCAACGCCATCTCCTATGGTTTTTAGTAAACTTTATACTCTTAGATACATTACGATATGGTACTGCCAACGCCATCTCCTATGGTTTTTAGTAATCTTTATACTCATAGATACATTACGATATGGTACTGCCAACGCCATCTCCTATGGTTTTTAGTAAACTTTATACTCATAGATACATTACGATATGGTACTGCCAACGCCATCTCCTATGGTTTTTAGTAAACTTTATACTCATAGATACATTACGATATGGTACTGCCAACGCCATCTCCTATGGTTTTTAGTAAACTTTATACTCATAGATACATTACGATATGGTACTGCCAACGCCATCTCCTAGCGTTTTTAGTAATCTTTATACTCTTAGAGTTCCGAGTGAAAAAATCATAAAAAGGAAATAAGACACAAAAAATTACTTATAACTTTTCTCATTCTAAATTCGAAGCGAACGAAGTTACACAGCACAGCTAGTTATAAATAATAATCATATTTACTCGTTTGGAATTTAGCAAATTGTTATAGAACGCGTCAAGGTTAAACAGACAGCATGCATGCTGCAACACGGATTGCGAACAGCCTAATATGGCTGCTGATCGAGAGCAATGTTAGATTGAACCGAAACAGCAGTGTGGGCGATTGCCGAATACGGAAACTTTTATAATCGTTGTTTATTTCTTCCAAACATACGACCTTGAAATTATAAATATATTTAGACCAGATAAAGTGTATTTTAGTATATTAACCTTCAAAATATCGTTAGTTAATCATGCGAATAGGCACTCAAATAATTTTTCAATATAACTCTTTCAAATACCACTGATATCGATAGTTTTTTTAACTTTTGTGATAAATGGAATATGACTTACCAATACCGCCAATGTATCGATTCTCAATGATATCAATAATTTTTTTAACTTTTGTGATAAATGGAATATAACTGTTACCAATACCGCCAATGTATCGATTCTCACTGTTATCGATCATTTTTTTTAACTTTTATGATAAATGGAATATGACTGTCACCAATACCGCCAATGTATCGATTCTCACTCATATCGATATTTTTTTTTTACTTTTGTGATAAATGGAATATGACTGTTACCAATACCGCCAATGTATCGATTCTCACTGATATCAATCATTTTTTTAACTTTTGTCATAAATGGAATATGATTGTTACCAATACCGCCAATGTATCGATTCTCACTGTTATCGATAATTTTTTTAACTTTTGTCATAAATGGTATATGACTGTTACCAATACCGCCAATGTATCCATTCCCACTGTTATCGATATTTTTTTTAACTTTTGTGATAAATGGAATATGACTGTCACCAATACCGCCAATGTATCGATTCTCACTGATATCGATAATTTTTTTAACTTTTGTGATAAATGGAATGTGACTCTTACCAATACCGCCAATGTATCGATTCTCACTGTTATCGACAATTTTTTTAACTTTTGTGATAAACGGAAAACATTTTTCAATTTCCAAAAACTTTCTTTTTAATGTCACAGTACGGCGTTTGTTAAACTAATCGTTTCATATGAAACATCTCTTTAAGCGATATGTGTACGCTACATACAATTGAATTAAAATACAGCAGTTATCCAAAATGTTATTGTTGTAAAAACAAATACCAGCGGTTATCCAAATGTAAATGTTATTGTTGTAAAAACAAATACCAGCAGTTATCCAAATGCAAATGTTATTATTGAGAAAACATACCAGCAGTTATCCAAATGTAAATGTTATTGTTGTAAAAACAAATACATATTCGTGCAAATGTAATCGGTGTTATTCAGATTACCTAGAAATAGCAAATTTGATGACAATGAAAAATAATTAAGACAAATCGACAATGAAACAATGAAATAATAATTTTGTATCAATCCGTTCAACAAAAGGATTGTTTTCAGGGATCATTTTATCAGATATATTGTTCACATACCAAAATCAAGATTTTCCTTTCGACTCGATACCAAGTAAAGTAAAATGCAAAAAGTACTTGATATCAAACCAAAATAATCGAATACCTGCTTGTATTCACTTCTATCGAGACATCCCTATAATGCCATATATGCATTTCAAACGCGGTGATAAAACAATGCACACATTTAGTACCTCGTTAACAAGACTTCACCCAGTAGTTTAACTCAAAATGTATTCATAAGTATTCACTTTGCATAATTTACGTAAATAATTCATGAAAATAAAAATAACAGTCCAAAGCCTAAAATTATTACAAAACGCGGTTATTCACCCGATCATGTATAATTAGCTTGATTAGATCTTGCTAGCGATGCCCCGTTTGTTTGCGTATGCTTTTTATATAGGTAAAAGTAATTTTCTATTATTGTGCCATTAGTGTTGTACACTACTGTGAATTCTAACGCTTTTTGTCGTTACATATCTATCTGTATGTGTATGAACGTTTCCTAGTGCCCTCAAAGTGACTATCGTGCAAATCCTATTTCTACGCAAGTCATACTATTCTTTAGACATAATAAAATGCAACGTATGTATGTTCATTTGTAATTCGAGATCCGTTGGACCAGAGGTCCCAAACTTCTTTTTTCGCGTAGACCACTTTAAAAATTTTACTGGTTTCGGTGGACCACCTGCTGCTACATTTCTACCATATTCCCAAACTCAAACTTTTTTTCACGCCAACGTAGACCCCGTCGAGTCCCCCGTAGACCCCTGGGGTCCACCTAGACCACTTTGGGAATCACCGGTTTAGTCGATCAACCCAGAAATGCGGCAATTTTTCTTTCTACCAAATCCCTAAAAATCTTACCCGCCGTCTATATATATCTGCACTAATACAATGAACCGACTCACTACGTGATAAACAGCGATTTTCAATATTAGCTCAAAAATAAGGTACAGTTTTAAAATGTTTTACATTTCAGCACGTTTAGCCATGATACGAGTTCATCCTGAATGTAGAAGTCAGCACACCTACAAATTTGTGGTGTTGAAACGTTTATTTGAAGAACGCAATCAAAGGTGTAGGCACTTTCAGAACCAGTTACATTATTTGGAGTCCTATGCATCACATTTTAATTACCGAAGTTTAGAATACATTTTCATAGGCTGGAGGTATTTTACGATATTTATCCAATTAATTTCTGCATCTGATGTAGCGCTGTTCGAGTTTCGTAAACAGCAGACAATGTTTAGAAGCAATCTC